>JXCR01052203.1:129805-149728 GCA_002079205.1 Phalaenopsis hybrid cultivar
AAAAATCAAGTCATTTAAATGTTTATATTTTTCAAAATTAATTATTTTAGTGATTTACTATTTGGAAAATTTAAGGATGTTTTAAATTACTTGACCTATGAACTTATTTCTAAAGGTTATTCTGGTCATGGTGGACTTTCTAAAATTTTCTTGGGATTTAATAACCAATATGCTAATTTCCATGATTATTTTAAGGAAATGATGTGAAATAACTTGAAAAATATGGATCTCTGTATAAGAACCTCATCTGACTTTGGAAAAATCAGAGAATGTTCCCCCTTACAAAGGCTACAATATGTCAAAATTTCAAGCCAAGGTGATGTGTTAATATGCATGGAGAATCAAATGATTCAAAATAGTGTTTAATTAATTAAAAATAAAATATGCATCAAATGGACATAAATTTATTCCAGATTATTCTCCCCTATTCACTGAACAAGAGGGTATTTTTATTTTATTTTTGTGATTTTTCTACACAAAGTTATGCATTTTTGAAGTTTTGAGGATTAAATAAATAAGACAATACCCCTATTATTCTATTTAAACTGCGCGTGCCACCTCAACCTACGACGGCTCTGAAAGCATGCGTGGCGCACTCTGATTGGACGTCGCCATCCACATAGCTTGTTAACTCGTCCCACTATTCATGTCTCGAAGCTCCGTCCGACGCGATCTCCCCCATCCGTTTGATACACGCTTGATCAAACGGCTCCCCTTCATCGTCGCCGATAGAATGATCCCGTACCCGTCCAGATTAAAACCTTAAGATCTCGGCCTAGACTCGACCAAATCACTTTGGGTTTGATCCTATGGACTCGTATAAGTGAGACGAACACATCTATACGGCTAAGGTACCATGAAATCAAGTTTAAGTAAATGGAGAATCAAGATAAGCTCGAGAGGAGGAGTTTTATACCTTTGCTTTGAGAAGGGAGGCTTTGATCAGAGATGTTTGGCACGTTCATTGGGGTCCAAGGAGGCTAGGGATTGAGTCCCTGGCCTTGGTGTAAAGTCTAGGTATGAATTCGACTAAGCTCAATTTCGGGTGTTGGTCTAGAGCTATGGTAGAGGCTCTATGGAAGGGGTATTTGATGGGGCTCTGGCTTCTTTCACTCTTGTGAAGGTGTGGACACAAGAAATTGAAGTTTGGTGGAGTGTGGAGGTGTATTGGGTTCTGTCCTGGTTTCCGACAGGGTTTCAAGCTCAAAATTGGGCTCTGGCAATGGGAATGGGTGAGGGAAAGTGGTTGGAATGCACTGAGGGAATCTTAGAGAAGCTCTGTGTGAAGGGGGAATGGGCGAGGTAAAAGGGTTGGAATGCACTGAGGGGGTCTTAGGGAAGCTCTGTGTGATGTTTGGAGAGACCTCTCTAAGAAAATTTCAGCACACCTCCCATGGCCGTGGGAGGTGAGTTTTTTATAAAAATGGCCATGGGGTGGCTCTCAGGGCACAAGTTTGGGTGAATTGTGGTGCTTAGGTGGAGGGCAGATGAGCTCCATAGTTTGATTTGAATGAGCTGGCCTCTAGGTTTGATTTGGGTGAGGTGCTATGGGAGTGGCTCTCAGTTTTGGGCTTTTTTGACCACTAGGCTAGCTGGTCGGCTAGGGAGAGGTGGCTAGGAGCTCAGGGAACCCAAAGGAATCCATCACAGCAATTTAATGCAAATGTGCGGATTTACAAAGATATCTCAAGCATGTGCATTTTTGGAAATAAGATCCCTTAATTTGGGGGGCCTTTGATCCATGGCTTGATTTAGGTGGTTTCATGGTGTTTGGACTGGTCACTAAGTCTATAATGGTTGTGATGGAGTTAATTTGGTGGCTTTAGGGTGGTTAGGCCACATTTGGTGCATGGGTCCAAGTGGGTGCAAATGACCAAAACTTGGGTTTAGGTTAAGCTAGCCATGTCAATTGGCCCAATTGATTGTTGCATTTGGTGTATATGATCACAAGGAACAACTTTGGTGAAGGATGGAAGTGGTTTTGAGTCCAATTGAAGGGTCAATTTGAAGGAATTTTGAACTTTAATCAATTTGGTCATGTTGGGCTAGGCTTGGGTTAGCCTTCGGCTAAGTCCAAATTAATTATTGTAAATGGTCAATAAGGACCTCATGAATAGTTTTCAACATGAATTGGATGCCAATTTGGAGGTTAAGGCAATCAATTGGGGGAAATTTGGGGACTTAGCCAATTTGGGGCTAAATTTGGGAATTTTGGATTTAGGCCAAAATAAAATAGATTTTTCATGAAGAGTTTTCAACATGAATTGGATGCCAATTTGGAGGTTAAGGCAATCAATTGGGTAAATAGTTTTGAATATGAATTGGATGCCAATTTGGAGGTTAAGGCAATCAATTGGGTGAAATTTGGCCAACATGAATTGGATGTCAATTTGGAGGTTAAGGCAATCAATTGGGTGAAATTTGGGGACTTACTATTAAGGCTAAATTTGGGAATTTTGGATTTAGGCCAAAATCAAATGGATTTGAGACTTCATCAAGGCCAATTGATGGTTTATTTTGATGTATAGGAATCTTATAAAAATTTTTCAACATTAATTAAGGCCAATTGACTAGGCTATGGGTTTAATTTGGTGAGATTAAGTCATATGGTCAAAATTGGGGTTTGACTCAAATCAAAATTGGGTTCAAATTATGGACCAATTGAGCTTTGGATTGGGTCTTATGGTCAATATTGGGGTTTTGACCCAAATCAAAATTGGGCTCCAATCATGGGTCAATTGAGCTTGGATTTGGTTTTTGGTCGTATCAAAAGTTAATTTGAGTTTAGGATTGGAATTGGGGTCGATTAAGATCAAATTGATGTACATTTGAGTTGGATTTGGGGAAATTTGGGTCCTTAAAGGTAAATTTGGGGGTTTTTGCTAAAGATGGTCAAATTGACCAAATTGAGTCATGTGGTAGTTGAGAGAAATGAAATTGGGATTATTTGGGATTTATTGGGAATTTTTTGAATTTTTGGGATTTTGGGTCAAAGAGGGGTATTTTGGTAATTTGGGGGTGTTTTAGGGGTAAAAGGCCAAGATGGGTATTTTGGTAGAGTTGAGGTACCAATCATCACCAATAAGCCATGGACCAACGGAAACCCCATTTTGGGTCATCTACATAGTGATTTTAGCTAAACCATAGCCCTAGGGCTAGTAGTTTAAGGGACCATCTACATGAGTATCCCAAAAGATCAAGGGANTCGCTAGCCTTTCTCAGAATTAGGGCAAATCAAATTTATTTATCTTCTCAATCAATTGCCCGAATCTGCATTCGTAACTGCGAAAAGAAGTTCCAATATATTGTCTTTAAACTGTCATATCATGAATATAATCTGATGTCGAATACAATGTTGTTTGATTTCATGTAATCAAAACATCCTCTAGAATCATTACTGTGTAGTTTATATATCAAAATACTTTCTTATTCATCAATACTGAAGACGCATGATTGAATCCAGTCTTGTGTATCATCTAACTGTATTTTGTCATTGGAAGTTATGTTGAAATAGTAGTCTGTATAAGGACTAGCCTCACCTTCTAACATATCATCAGAAAAATAGAAACAATCTCTCCTAAATATATATTGAGGTGTGTTGTCTTTAAACAACTTACAACTCAAAAGGCCGCAAGTTCTCGATCTTAGGATCGGGTCTAAACCGGAATGGTACCTTCTCCTCATTCATCCTTCTGAGGGTTTTTGAAACCCTCGGAAACAGAACTCCAGGGATGCAGTGTTTGGCCACATCAGCGCAGTTTCCCTTTAATATCAACACAGAGCCCACAGGCAAAGGAATTTCTACGGAACCCTGAAATTCTCCGTCACCAATAATCTGAATTTCTGTTCCGAACATGATGTTGCATTTATTTATAAATGATACCGTGCAAAATGTCCTTGCAAAATCATGATGATCGATGTGTGGAGGAATGCAATCACCAACTTCGTAGATATTAACTATACAGCTGTTTGGGATACAATTTGCTGGAAGTATATGCCCGGTCACCAATCGTTTGATTATCCTTTTGATGAATGATGGTAACGGTCATCGTGACGAATTATTCCAGGAGGATTTCCTTCTTTATCTTGAGAAAAATTGTAACAGCAACCGTATTGGATCGTAACACTTCCTTTACCCCGTGTTCATTTTCTCGGCTCAGAATAAGTCCTTCTTCTTAGCCGACCAGCATGTCCCATTTCTCGGTCCAAAAAAACACGTTCTACAATGTCATCCTGTTCATTGCTGGTGAACACGTTGGTGTGCAGTTCCAACCCTTCAAGTATATTAACATACTTGCCCTAAAAACTTTGAAAGTGCTCAAAATTTTGTTTTCTCACCTTTTCATATTTCTCCAATTCGTACTCTAGAATGATCTGAAAAGGACGTGTCCTGTTCACAAATTGGGGACTTCCATGATTCTTTCCTCAATCTCTTTTTCCTTGAAAATCACCCCTCCTCCAGTTTTCATGGGTTGAGGTGGCATTTCAACTAGCTGATATGGGGTTTTCTCTTTTAATTTGATCGCCATATGAGCAATAGTATCTTTGTCTTCCCCTTGTTCTTTCAATTGTTGTAACATCTTGTGGATACGACGATTTCGATTCCTCTTCTGCGTACGAGTAAGTGTTGCCTTACCTTTCGGCTGATCGTCGGTAGGAGTAGCACCAACAAGCTCGCCCTTAGAGGTCATTATCATTGACTTCATCCGATTAATCGCAGCATTGCTCGATTCAGCCTCGTCAATTCTTTCTAATTTCCTTTTCTTCTCAACAACGAATTGATTTTTATTTTTGAATTTTAGCACAGGCCTCTGCTTACAAAATTCATCTTTGTTCACCACAGTTAAAGCTGAGCTTTCGTAGTCTAGCTCGATCTGATCCAAGTTGAAAGCAAATTCAACCACTGCTCCTTCTTCAAATTTTGTCTTATCAAGGGCAAAACCAATTCCATTCTTGAATGTGAAGATCAGTCTTCCTCCTGACATTCTCCTGCATTAGCACAGGAAAACAATCAGTATGTCAGACCGGGCTTCTAAGTAAGAACAATATGAAATTTTTTTTTAATATTTTAATGATTTATATAAACATATATATATTTATATACNTCATTAAAAGCAGAATTTTTAGCGTCACAGATTGTTCTATTAGACTCCCTGCTGGCCGTTTGATATTTTCTCCAGTTCTCTAAGCTTTTACATTTAAACCAATTTTTATAANGTAGTCAATAGGAAAAGTCATATGGCGAGACCCTAGGCTACTAAAGAGGAAAAACTAAACCTCAACCAAAAATGAGGTCAACAGTCGGGTCATTAAATACCGCAATGGATTAAACTTTGAGATAAGGTTGACTTTATAAGAAAACATGTAATGACAAAGTTTTTGAACTGTGAAGATTAAAGCCAAACAATGTTTCTCGATCAAAGGATATATCATTTCCACTAGAATTAAATCACAACTTAAGTAATAAAGAGCATTCTCTTTACCCTCATCGTTGACTTGGGCTAAGAGAGCTCCGAGGGAGTCATCCAAAGCTGCGGTATAAAGTACTAAAGGTTTGCATGAAATGGGGGCTACCAATACAAGAGGTGTCGTTAGATATTGCTTAATGCTCTCAGAAGCACGTTGACATTTATAATCCCAAGTAAACTTTGCATCCTTTTTAGTCAACACGAAAAAAAGGTTGACACTTACCTGACAAGTTAGAGATAAAGCGTCTTAAATATGCCAGCCTCCCTTGAAAAGATTGTAATTGTTTTAAATTTTTAGGGGGTGGCATTTCCAAGATGGCTTTAATCTTATCCGGGTCAATCTCAATCCCGCGGTGGCAAACAACAAACCCTAAAAATTTCCCAGAAGTCACACCGAATGCGCACTTTAGGGGATTCATCTAAAGGTTAAATCGTCAAAGTCGCTCAAAGACAATTCTCAAATCGTACAAATGATCTTCTTTCTTCTTACTTTTGATGACCAAATCATCCACATAACATTCTACCTGATTATGAATGAGGTCATCAAAGATGCTTGTCATTGTTCGTTGATATGTTACACCAGGATTCTTCAATCCGAAAGGCATTATTGTATAGCAATAAACTCCAATTGGCATTCGGAAAGCTGTAAATCTTTTATCTTTTGGAGAAATATTTATTTGATTATACCCAGACGATCCATCCATGAAAGAGAAAATCTCATGAGACGAAGCAATATCCACCATAAATTCTGGGATTGGAAGAGGAAACTCATCTTTTAGGCATGCTTTATTCAAATCTCTAAAATCCACACAGATCCGAATTTGCCCATTTTTCTTCTTAACTGGTACTATACTAGCCAACCACGTAGGGTATTGTTCTTCCTGTATGAATTTAGCGTCTATTAACTTCTTGAATATTTTTATAATTTATTGTTCAATATCAAGACACATTCTTCTTGAAGCTTGCTTAACTGGAATAGAGGCAGGATCTAGGCCCAGTTTGTGTATTGCAACTTCTGGGGCCAATCCCGGCATTTCCTCGTAACTTCAAGAGAAAAAATCTTTAAATTCTATCAACAACTTAATCATATTTATAGATTCTTCTTCACTAAGCAGAGAGCTAACAAAAATTGGCCTCGGTTCCTTTTCGATACCTTGGTTAATTTCTTGCAACTCATCTACTGTTGATTTAATCTCTTCTTCGAATCTAGGTGGGGCATCCTCAATTGTAGACTCTTCCTAGTTGTTCAGAACTTCCACACAATCTTTTTCATGTCCATTAGTAACAACTAAGCAAAATTTTGTATCATCAACAGGCCCTACCGTGTTGAATCCAAGACCTTATTTGGAATTAAAGGCTTGATTATCATTATTCCAAAGTTTCTCAAAGTGTCATAATTGACTCTTTGACCATTGCTTAGGTACTAGACCGCGCTGAGCAAGATTTTGAACACAAGGCGAGTACCAATCAATAGGTAATTCAATTAACTCGGAAGAAAGCTCATCTTCTAGCTCTACATTAACTTCAGAACTAGAGGATGAAGAACCGCGATGAAACTTAATTGCTTTCATACCTGCACTATGTACTTCTTTGACCATCTGACCCTCAATTTTATGAGTAGAAATTGGGGTGAGGGCCATAGTTGGTACATAGCAATTAATCCAATTGTACATTGAAACATAATCACGTTTCTCTTAGTCTTCTAAATCAATTTCAAAAAAAGGTTTCTTCTGGTTAATCGTCGTTGCACTTTTCCTTATCTTTTCATCTTCAGACTGTCTTCCAAACTAATGTTGATGATTGGACTCTTTTGTTCAACAATTTTATCGTTCCTTCCGCGACCTCATCCCCGGCCTCGACCTCGGATACGAGTTCTAGAGGAACTCTCACCTTCTTGTTGTAAAGGGGTAATAAAAGATTGTTGAATCAGTATCAGATGACCTTGTCTTTGTAGATCTTCTGGACTCTTTATGTTTCTTGTAATATCGTCTAGAGGTGTAACATTCATTTTCATAGGAGTATAGTAATTGGAATCTTCATGAATGCCTATTTCATGAATCAAAAACGGTTGTAGATCTCCCTTTATACAATATTCTTATCCTTCCAAATAACACTTTATGCATTGGTGTAGTGACAAAGGAATTAAACTATTCTCATGAATCCAGGGTCGACCCAAGAGAGCATTGAACGAAGTCTTAGAATCAATGATATGGAATTTTGCCGTTGTTAATAATTCTCCAATTCTCATTAGTAATGTGATTGATCCAAGAGCTCTTTCCCCTTTCTGGTTAATGCCTCTTAACATCATCTTATCAGCAGTCAATTGTCTTGCATCTATGTCCAAATACGTCAGAGTCGATAAACTCATTATATTAATGGATGCCCCTGGATCCAGTAATACTCTGGAGAGCATGAAGTTGTCGATGTTGACAGAAATATACAACGGACGATTATGATCAGCGGTCGCAAATAGCAAATCATCATTTGTGAATGTTATTTTTTCTTGTTCTCTTAATGAACAAACCTCATCCGAGGAAGTACTAGCAAGTTGAGCTAAATAGATTTTTGGATCTAGCAAAGCTTTTATTAAAGCCTCTCTCATCTCATTTGATTGGATTAATGCATTGTATATACTCAACTTAGCAGGTAATTTCCTAAGATGGGCTAGTACATTATACTCCACCTTAATGCTTGTTTCCTCATCTCCCTTTTAGACAGGTATTTCATCAATCGGTGGGACTGGATTATCCTGAATAATTGTTTGTTTCATTGCATCCTTTGGACCCATTCTCGGGGGCAATACTTTTTCGCTTCTCAAATTTATTTCTGTCACTTCTTCTAAATCATGACTTGACTTTGGAACTGCCTCTACATGAGCTGAAGTAACTGATTCTTTTAGGATTCCTTCCGAATACAAAGACTCTAACTCTATCGCAATCGGCGATCCATGAAATTCAAAGATGGGAGCATCGTCTTCTGAATCATAATTATTATCATCATTATCTTCTCCTGGCTCACCGTCACATGTGTCAGAACTTCGTACGATTTGAGAATCATCAGAAAGATTGAGATTAATATTGGAATTAGGTGAGTCATCCCTATTTATACCATCAACTGAAATAGTCAAAACGTAGCCAAATTTGAATTTCATAGTATTACGTGCCCCTGGTGGAGCAAAGATGAAATCATACAAAGTCAGTGGTTTGAGAGATTTCTCTCCCAAGTCCGTAGTAACTAATCTTGGACGATCGAGTTACATTTCACATTTCGGCTTTTCGATGGGTTTTTCAGTCTTCCTTGAATCTTCTTCTATCGTAATTGACAATACTAGCTTAAAAGGTTTTTGATCTCAAATCGCAGCTTGTACTGAAGTATTCTAAATTTGATTCAGTATTTTCTTTAAAGACTTTGTTGAAACTGTATTCCACCCATCTTCGACTGCGTAAGGATCGATCTGAATAATGGGATCCACCGAAACTGTATTGATTGAACCTTGTCTGGGTTCTTTCATATACTCTTTCGGGATTGTTATGTTCCCGTCCCTGAGATTGTATTGCAACCAATTCTTGAAAGAAAAGCAATTCTCCAGACTATGTCCAATCATTCTATGATATGGGCAATATAATGGGTGATCCTTCTTATCAACCTCATCGGGCTTCTTTGGTTCTGAAAAGCTAAATCTCGATTTCTTGATCAGATTGTGAAACATTTTACCAACTTCTTCGTCTTTAAAAGGATATACTCTATTCAAACGTTTTGTCAGGGTTGGAATTGATCTGTTATTTGTTTGATAAGACCTTTGTTGGGATGACTGTGTATGGTATTGCTGAGGAGGCTGATGGCTTTGTTGTGATTGTTCAACTTTTATCTCCAATGGTTGTTTACCCTTATCAATAGTTGCAACAGTCTCGAACTTTTTCTCGAAGACTTTTGTGGGTCTTTGTTTTTTAAATTTCTCAATGAAACTAAGTTGTTTAGATTCCTCTTGAAGACTCCCGGCTTTACTGAGTAGTTTTTCAAAAGTCTTAATCATGAACCCCTTGAGGAGGAAAACAATTGGTTCATGAATACTTTTTAACAGGATTTCAATCGCATGTTGTTCTTAAAGTTGTGGTTCGCATTTCATGCTTAAATTCCCCCAGCGCAGAATGTAATCCAATAGAGTTTCATCTGTTCTTTATTTCTCGATCACTAAATCATCAACAATGATATGGTGTCGAGCCCCAGCGAATCGTTTAATGAAGAGATCTTCTAATTCCGTGAATGTTTTGACGGAGCCATTTGGCAATTCTGCATACTAATCGAATGCTACTCCTGACAGGCTACTGAAAAATTGTTGGAAAAGTAGANGTGAGGCTATTGTAAAATGAGATGAGATAAATGTTCATAATATGTATTGTGTTGAATAGGAGCAATTTTAATTATCTACCTTGATACAGTGCATATAAAATCATTGGCTAATCTCTGTGTTTAGTCCCTAAATCTATGGCTAGGCTAGGAGGATATTAGCTCCTACTCCAGAGCTCCCACTTCTCTTCACCTGAAGGCTAGCTCTCGCTTCAGTTTTTAAACACTAAGACTAAATTTAAGATTTTAGTCTGTCACCCTAAAGGTTCTCCAATTCTATACCCAACAAAGAATATTTCCCTATATATTTGCACTTAATTCCATAAATGATGTTCTCCTTCATGGAATCAAATGTGATCTTTTTTTTTGCTGTAGAACTCATACTTCATTTCCTGGATCATATGTTTTACAACACATTTTAACAATTCAATTGGTCAGATTAAAAAGTAAATTAAGTTTAGAGTTGAAAAATCATCACATTTTATTTTGCAATTTAATATTATCACATTCATATTATCTCTTCATTTTGCCATATCTCAAAGTAGAGAGAAAGATAGAGGGAAATACTTAGACTTCATGAGAAAGAAATAACAAAACACAAATTTCATATATAAAAGCAAGTTCATACAATACTGATAAACAAATAATACTTATCTGAAAACTCTTTTTCAAAGGAAATCCTTTGTAGCATTTCCTTACAAATGCAGAAAAAAGATATCTCTCACTTTTCTCCTTCTCCAACACTCTTACAGAAAGCTTCATACTAAATCCCACCACAAAAACTCTAAATTATGACAACAAAATCACAAATTAACTCCAATATGGAAGTGGAATGGAATGATGTTGTGCGAAAAATGAAAGTAAAGGAGTGAAAACTGTGGAGGAGTGTTTTTTCTGATGAAATTCAGCCCCAATAGAGGCCCAGGTCGGTTCTCCAAGAGGTGCCTCAAAAAACTCTTAAAAAATCGTCTGAATACATCAAACCTTCTAGAAACAGGGTCTGCACCGTCTTTGGCACCGAGTAAAAAAATCTCTGCATTAATTTGTTCTACGCTGTCGGCGCTGAGCATTTCTTCAGAAACATCATTTTGAATCCCAATTTCATCATTTTTTCTTGCTTTTTGCTTTAAGCCCTAAAAATCAACAACCTACAAGAAAACATCAAATTACCTTACATTAAAGTGCATTATCGTAAAAAATAGGTATAAAATATGGGTTTGAAAATGCATATATTTTTTGTTTATCAGTACCTATATTCCAATTCTTCTTTTGGGTAGGCTTAAACATCTTATCCATCTACACATTCAGGGTCAGTACCTAAATTATGATCCTTCCTCTCGAGTTCGGTACCTAAATTCTGATTCTCCTTTTGGGGTAAGCTTAGATGTCCTATTCCCATCTACACTTTCAGGGTCAATATCTAAATTTTGATCCCTCCTTTTGAGGTCGATACCTAAATTCTGATTCTCCTTTCGGAGTAGACTTAGATGTCCCATTCCCAACTACACTTTTGAGGTCTATACCTAAAGTTTGACCCCTCCTTTCGATGTCGGTACCTAAATTTTGATTCTCCTTTCAGGGTATGGGTCAGTACCTAAATTCTAATCCCTTCCTAAATTCTATTCTTCTTTCAGGGTAGGCTTAGACCCCGTATTCCTATCTACACTTTCAGGGTCAGTACCTAAATCCTGATCCCTTCTTTCGTGGTCGGTACCTAAATTTTGATTGTCCTTTCGGGGTAGGCTTATACGCCCTATTTCTATCTATGATTTTGGGGTCAGTACCTAAATTCTGATCCCTCCTTTCGAGGTCGATACTTAAATTTTGATCCCTCCTTTCAGGGTTAGTACTTAAACTTTGATCCCTCGGTTCGAGGTTGGTAACTAAATTATGATTCTCTTTTCAGGGTAGGCTTAGAAGTCTTATTCTCATCCACACTTTTAGGGTCAGTACCTAAATTCCAAACCATTTTTTTCGAGAATGGTACCTATATTCTGATTCTCCTTTTGAGGTAGGCTTAGACGTCCTATTTCCATCTACACTTTTGGGGTTAGTATCTAAATTTTGATCCCTCCTTTCAAGGTCGATACCTAAATTCCAATTCTCCTTTCGGGATAGGCTTTGACACCCTCTTCCTTTTTTTTATGCTTGTGTTTTCCACTCACTCCAGTTTCCTCGCACATAGTTTCAACTTCTTAAAATCTTATATTGAAATCCAAATTTTCTTTGATATATTCAATTTGAAGGTTGTTGATTTTTAGGACTTGAAGCAAAAAAGGAAGCAAAAAGGATACAATTTGAAGTTAAAATGATGTTTTTGAAGAAATACTTAGCACCGACGGTGCCAGGATGGACGCTGACAGTGTAGACCTACATAACAGAGGTTGGACTATCCTCAGGGCCGACGGTGCCAGGAGCAGCACCAACAATGCCATTTAACAGAGAGTTCACGGGCCACTAACATCGACGGTGCCACTATTGATACAAGGCCTATTTCTAGAAGATTTAATGAATTTGGATGCTTTTTGAAGAGTTTTTGGATGCATCTATTAGAAAACCAACATTATGCTCTATTTAGAGCAAAAATTGATTAGAAAAGACCCTTCTTTGTCCCCCTTCGCCCCTTCGATCGCTTTCCATTCTCTTCCACGCTATTCCACATTTCCCACAGCCACTCAGAGTCCAGTAGTCATTTATTTCTTTTGAGTTTTGAGTTTTTGTGGTGAGTTTAAGTGTGAATTCTTCTCTAAGAGTGTTAGAGAAAGAGAGAAGGGAGAGATTTCTTCTTCCTACATATTCTAAGAGAGGCCAAAAGGAATTTACTTTGAGAAAGAATTTCAGATAATTATTGTTTGTTTATTATTATTGTATGAACTTTCTTTTATGTATGAAATTTTTGTTTTGTTGTATCTTTCTCAAGAAGTATGAGTAGTTTCCTTTATCTTTCTCTCTACTCTGAGATATGGTGAAATAAAGAGATAATTTGGATGTACTAATTTTAAAATATAAAATAAATTGTGATAGTTTTTCAACTACGTTTTTAATTTATATTTTGATCTGGCCAATTGAATTGTTAAAATCTGTTGTGAAATATATGATCCGAGAAATGGGGTATAAGTCCTACAACAAGAATGAGAATCACATTTAATTCTATGAAGGAGTATTTCGTTCATGGAATTATGTGCAAATAAATAGAGAAATATACTTTGTTGGGTGTAGAATTGGAGATTTTAGGGTGACAGACTAAAATCCCCAATTCAATCTTTGTGTTTAAGAACTAAAGCAAGCATTAGCCTTCACAGGAAGGGAAGTGGGAGCTATGGAGTGAGAGTCAGCAACCTCCTAGCCTAACCACTTATTTAGGGACTAAACCTGAGATTAGCCAATGATTTTCTATAACACTAAATCAGGGTAGAGAATTAAAATTGCTCCTATTTGGCACAATACATATTTATACCATTTATCTCATCTCATTTTACCAAGAACACATTGTAGTGGTGAAAGATGCATTTTCATATTAGAAAACTTCATCACATAAAACATAGTTTAGTAGTTACTGTTTAAACTTTGCATTTTAGTTTTGCTAGTAATTAATAATTTAGTTCTGATAGTATCTCAAATAATTTGAAATTAGTGACAGTAATTTCATTTTATTTCTATGAATTTCCAAGTTAATTTATTATTTTAAATTTAAACCTTCGTCCTGGGATCAATATTTGGGGCTTAAATAGAAAGTCTTATATTACTTGATAATGAAACGTATACTTGCGTAGAATCCAACATAAACTGCTTAAATTTCTTATTCATAAAATACGTATCAAGTTTTTGGCATTGTTGTAAAGCGAAGTCAACTTTATAAGTTTTACACAACTATATTTTCGGGATCATTAGCAAATTACGCTTTCACTCACTATCTTAATCCCAAGCCTACCTAACTTTGGCCCCTTAACCCTTTGGGAGACTCATGTAGTTGGTCCCTTAAACTTACTAGCCCTAGGGTATCTTCTAGCTAAGACCGGAAAATGAAGGACCCAAAGTAGAGGATTCCATTAGTTCATAGCTCAAATAGGGTGGTTGGCACCTTACTTTCACAAAAATACCAAACTTAGCCTTTTGCCCCCAAAATTTACCCAATTTATAAAAGTACCCCCAAACCCCAAATATGACAAACAATCTCAAAATTACCCAACTACCCAAGTTTGTTCAAAAATCATTTAAAATCATTTAAAATTAACGAAATTGCACAAAACCTCCCTAAATTTTAAAAATTACCAAAATAACCCCAATTTGCCAAAATTACAATAATACCCTTGGTGGCCCAAACTTTCCCAAAACCCTTAAAATCAATTAAAATGTCTCCAAAACCAATTTGGCCCTTTTAATTAAACCTAATTTGACCAATTTGATAATTTTGACCAAAACCCCCCAACTTGTCCCTAACAGCCCAATTTCTCCAAATTCACCCAAATGTCCCTCAATTTCAACCCAATCCTCCCCAATTTCAATTCTAAACTCAAATTCATCATGCCTATAATCATTTCAAACCAAATCCAAGCTTAATTGACCCACGCTTTGAGCTAAATTTTTATCCAAACCAAAACACCCAATTTTGACAGTATGACCCAATTGAACCCCATAGCCCACTCAATTGCCTCAATTTGGATCCCAGACACTTCCTAACATTCCTAATAATCAAATTGAGCCCTCATTTGGGCTTTCTTAAGCCTCAAATCCACTCAATCTCAACCCAAATTCAAAATCCCCAAATTTGCCCCAATTTAGCCACATGCCCAAATTCCACCAAATTGAATGCCCTAACCCTAAAATTGGCACCCAATTGATGTTGAAAACTCTATATAAAATTCCCCTAGACCATTTTGAGCCATAAATTTGGAACTAGCCAAACCTTAGTTTAGCCTAAACCCAAGTCTAACCCAACACCCCCAACTTGACTAAAAGACCAAATTCCCTCAAATTGAACTTCCAACTTAACTCAAAACCACTCCCATTCTCTCTCTAAACTCTCTTTAACAATCATACACATTGAATTAATTAATAAATTGAGCTCAATAGCATGGCTAACCCAACCCAGACCAACTTCAAGCCAATTTGACCCACATGGACCATTTCACTAAATTTAACTTAGCCAAGCCAAATTGGCCAACTAAAGATCACCACAGCCACTAGGTGCACCTTTTGGACTAAGCAAAACCCACTTGAACCATCCAAGGGAAGCTATGGACCAATGGTTACCTAAATTAATGGATTTCATCCCATTTTTGGGTCTAAGCCAAAATATCTCCACCATCATGCCAAACCATTAAGTGTTAATCATAATTAACCCTCCCACTGGCTCACCTGACCAACTCACCTCCTCCTCTACTCTAGACAGCCACCCTAGTCGTTGAAAAACCCAAAAAATGAGAGCCACATCACAAAATTCAAACTCAATTGAACTTATCCAGGCAGTCCAACCCTAATTGCTCTTTGGCGCTCTTTTGCCCTCTACATAAACCCATTAATTGACCCTAAGCTCCACTCCAAGCCCATCTATTTAAACACACCTCCTCCAAATCCAAACTAGAGAGAGTACCAATTTTCTTGGGGAAACTCTGCCAAATTGATCTCAGAAACTCTCCAAGACCTCCTCAGCTCAAGCCCACTATTTTCCTCCTCTGGTTCCCACAGTGAGAACCCAATTTTGAGCTCAAAATTTCAATTGTAACCAACATAAATTTCTCCACACCTCCACAGTGAACTAAACTTCATCTAACTATGCCCACACCATCACTAGATCAAGAGGAGTTGATCCCCCACAAAAGCCGGCTCTCAAATAGCCTCTAGCATAGCTCTAGGCGAACACCTGAAATTGAGCTTGATCGAAATCATACATAGGCATTTCAACAGGGCCCAAGACTTCATCTGGAGGTTCTTTGGACTCAACCAAAGCTTCTTCAGTCATCTAATTGAGGCCTCCCCTCTCAGAAAGGTTCAAAGCTCTAACCCTAATCTGAGCCTTTTTTGATTCATTACACGTTTTTACTATATTTTATTCTTTATATACCATATAGATAGATTCTTCTTGAGTAGATGAAGGTATAGGAATAAGCCTCATGTCATTTGGTTGAGTCTAGCTTAAGATCTTAAGGTTTCAGTGTGGATGGTTCATGGGTTTTGTCACTTGGGGACGATGAACGGTTGTTGTCCGATCGTGCTTTTATCCTATGGACGGTCCTGATGAAGCCGCACGAAGATATGATGCATAAAACACGGACCACGTGGAAGCTGAGGTGGTTGGTGGTGTCAAATGGCAGAGTGACGTGTGGGCTTTAGCAGAATCCTAGGATGACGCGGCGCCGCTTGGATAAGTAGAAAAATAAGAATTTTTCTTATTTATTTAATTCGAGAACATAATAAATTCATATCTTTTGTGTATAGAAATCAAAAAAATAAAAGAAAAATTTCTTCTTACTCAGTGAACAGAGGAGAAAAATGTGGACAAAAACTAAAAATTATTTGATAAGTTTATGATTTTTAATTAATTAAATAGCCCCTGGGCTATTTTAATTTATTATGATAAAATATTACTCACCATTGCTTGAAAATTTTAGAGTTTGTTTCTAATGATAGAGGACATATTTTATGACTTTTCCAAGGTTAGAGAGCACCTATTTGCTCCTAACCCTAATTTTCAATCTTATGTAGTTGTTTTGGCATATTCAAATTATATAAATTAAAATACGCATAAAAAAAATTATAAAATTAATTTTTGTAGGTTCCCTATGATTAAAGGAACTTAGGAAAAATATTGTGATGGTTTTAATAATTTTTTGTTTTTCTATTGTTAATTAAGTGAATAAATCTTGTATTAATTTATTTAATTTAAATAATGACAAAAAAGTGATGAAATCACTTCCACATTGTTAATAAAAATCATTTTAACCCACTGTAAAAATTTCAAATTCATTAGAACTGATTTAATAATTAAAATTGATTTTATAAGTGAAAATGGTATTTTTGTTAAAAAATAAATATATTAAATTAAAAAAGTTTAGAAAAATTTGGAAAAGTGGTTTTCTGAGTTCCCTGTGGTCAGAGGCACTTAGACAAAATAAAGTTATTTTTAAGAAAATATTTGATTTTTTAGCTTTATTTTGAATTTAAAATAATTAAAAATAGTTAAAAATTAAAAAAATACCAGAATGATCAAAATGTGCATAATGGTCTCCTGATCACTTGAGGCTCATTAAGATATTTTACCTAATTTTTCTAAGTTCAAAATGAATTTTAAAAGCTTAAAAATGAATTTTCCTTATTTTTTTCCTTAAAATAATTATAATATAAAATTAAAAATCCTAAAAATACAAAAATTTTTTCTCTAAGTTCTATAAAGTCAAAGAGGTCTAATAAAAATACAAAGGAAATTTTTGTAATTAAAACATTTTTTTACATTTGATTAAATCATTAAAATTGATTCATAATTAAATAATAATGATAGAGATTTAATTCAAAAAATCATGAAATGTTGTCTAAATGTTTCTTTGACTTAAGGGGACCTCTAATATTTTTCTCATAAATAAAAAAGTTATTTTGGATAGTTAAGTAAATCAATTTTTGAAAATACTACCCTTTTAAATTTAAATAATTATTTAAATTAAATTAAATTTTGAAATCCACATTTTCTCCTCTCATGTTTTGCTTGATCCATGGATAGGACACTCTAAAAATTTTTTCATAGTCATTTGAATTTTGATTAATGAGTTATGAGGTGGAAAGCACCAAAGGCAAAGGATTAACTTTATATTTTGGTGCCTCAATCAAGATTTAGGATTAATCAAAGGGAAGATGAATAATTTTGATCCCAATGAACCTGTTTGGATGATTGAAATACAATGAGGTTAAAAGTTAGGAACTCACTGGCCACCTTTTGTATGATAAGAACAAAATTATAATTTCCTTAATTCTCATGGCTTGGAGGTCAATCAAAATTAAATGACTCTCAAGTGATGGGTTCGAGTTAAGAAGATAAAATTTCCTTAATTTTAAACACATAATTGGTGACAATGTGATCTTTCAATAAGAATGCATGTCATTTAAAGTAAAATTCCGCTAAGTTACCATTTCACCAATTGTGATTGTTCACAGCTTGGTAGTGGCCTAGGCTTCACATTTGAATTCTTTTGATTGGATTCAGAAGATAACATGATTGATGATTAACACATTTTTACACTACAAGCCAGATTTTAACTTTGGTTACCAAAACCTTTACTTACTCAAATCTGCCTTAGGAGCATCCAACAACATAACTCTTAAATGAAATATCAATTGATTAATTGAGTGTCCTAGCCTTGGGACTAATAAAATATCAAGTTTCCTTGAGCAATGGGATAAGTTTAGCTTGACATTAGATGATTAATAAAACGATATAATAAGTTCAAAATGAACTTGAAATATTTCAAGAAATCTTTAAAGTAATTTATGGTCATGCTCCGAGCACTTTAGAATCTCTTGAATATCTTGAAGGGCAAATTGAACTTGCTATATTTTTTTCTAAAATCATCCACTAAGAACTTTCGAGACTCAATAAAATCATAACTTATCATTTGGTAGTTATACCTTCATCTACTCTTGCAATTTAAATCCATTGCAAAATTATATACATGTTGCCAAAGCTAACCTTTCAGATGGAGGAGCGAGAAGAATCGACATGTACACTTTTAAGTTATTGCATTTACCTTTTTATACCTCTTGTTTCATGCTTGCATGCTTGAAGTCACCCTGCATGTCAAAACCAAAACTAAAAATCAAAATAAGATAAAATTCATTGCCACAACAGTTAAAATATAAGACAACTCAAAATTTAATCACAAATAAAACAAAACAAAAAATATAAATAAATTAAAAATTCTTTATCGGATAATCGGGAATCCATAGGAGGAGGTAACCAACGGTTGCTAACGAGATTTATCATGGTCTAAATGAAAGTATGGAACTCATTAAGTTGAGTTTAGTAAATTCATCTCGACAAAGTGAATCCGAAAGAAAACACTAGTACCGGAACGAGGGAACCGTAGGATCCTAATCAGTGTCGCTCTAATCAACTTTAACATTCCCCATAATATTTAAATAATCATGACCTTAGGAAACATTTGGTTTGACATTATGAATTGACACATTAGAAAACTTAAACTTGTTACAACGAGGAGCTTAGAGATAGCATTATGGGAAGCACAACCATCTTTATCAGCAAAACATGTCTATACCAGCTAAACAGTTTCTTAAAATTAAACAAGTCATAGGATTTCGAGGTTATCCGCCTAGTGCGACATAAATCCTCACTTCTTTAGGCCTTTCTATAGTCATACTATACAATATAAATCCTAACTCGCTTTAGGATTCTGAGGTTGTCGTTTATCATGACCTAAATCCTCACATCTTTCAGGCTATTTGTGTGATCGTTTCACACAAATGTAAGCCATAATTAATAAAATTGGTAGGATGAAACACTTAAATATTTCTCCTCTAAATTGAAGCCAAACCATAGGATAATTTGGAAGTCTTTGAGGTTCTCCTCAAGATCTATGACATCCCCTAGTTCTTCTTCCTTTGAAATCGAAAAATAAATGTTCCAAATTTGATACATTCCCCTTTCACACATCTTTGTCCGATCTCTTGAAAAGTCTAATCCTTTGAACTTCTTGAACACAATATCACCTTATTTTTATCAAGAGTTTTCTTAGGTGACTTCAGTTATCTAAGATGTAATTAACTATAAGGGTTTGTCTTTATAGGAAACTTTAACGAACCTAACTTAATATAAACCCTATTTAACTTTCCATGTTAAATTGGGGAACTTGTCAGCTTATTAAAAAAATGGTTTTGCAAACCAAATGGATGTCATATATTTCTTAGTTTATTTGATTGAGCCTCACTATTAAGTCATGTGTTTATCTTTCGGGATAGATACATACATAGCCTGAGGTGTAGTGCTCTTTCATCTAAATTTTAAAAAATATGGGATTAGTTTGATTTCATATTTTTCTATAACTGTATATATATATACATACATATATATATATATATATATACATATATATATATATATATA
>JXCR01052210.1:0-22319 GCA_002079205.1 Phalaenopsis hybrid cultivar
TATGTGATAGAAAAGTAATGTTTAAACTCAAAGAAAAAGTTTATAAAGATGGTGGTGAGACTTGCAATGCTTTATGGCGCAGAATGTTGGCCTATAAAAGAGAAGCATAAAATTAAGTGTTGTCGCGATGAGAATGCCCGTGTGGATGAGCGGCTTTACACTTAGAGAGAAAATGCAAAATAAATATATCCATGAAACGGTTGGAGAAGCTCTAGTGGCAGACAAAATTAGAGAGAGTTGCCTTAGCTGGTATGGTCACATTAAACGTCGACCATTTGATGGCCCGGTTAGGAGGTAGATGTTTTAGATTTGACTTATGCTAAGAAAAGTAGAGGTAGACCTTAAAAAAATTTGGGCTTAATGTATAAAAAATTATCTTGATTTATTAGAATTAAATGAAAATATAAAATTTAATAGAACAAAAGAGAAAAAAAAATCATGTAGCCGACCTCACTTAGTGGGATATAGGCCTATTGTTCTCATCGTTGTTTGCTTTCTTTTCCTTAGCTAAAAAATGATGCTAAAATATATTATGATGTTTTCTTTTCCTTAGTTGTTTGTCCTTCAACATTTGTCATAAATGTAGAAAAAACAAGTCAAGGATAAGGGAGCAAAATTTACCGAATTCATTCCCTAATTTTGATAGACCAAAAATATATGTATTTTTAAAATTATATTTTATACTCATTTTTGGTGATATTGCACTTTAAAGGAAAGTATTTTTCATGTTTTATTGCACATTGTTGATTTTTAGGACTTGGAGCAAAAAGGAAGCAAAATTGATGGAATTTGGAGCCAAACTGAAATTTTTTAAGAATTGTTCAGCGCCGACGGTGCCAGACTAGGTGTTGACGGCGTTGTTTGACAGAGAACGCATAATTAATTATGGGTCACTGGTGTCGACAGCGCCAGTGTCGGTGCAGACCCTGTTTCTAGAAAATTCGACGAATTTGGACGCTTTTTGAAGAGTTTTGGATGCACCTATTGAAAAACCGACCTTAGGCTTTATTTAGAGCCGAAATTGATCAGAAAAGGTTCTCTCTTCCTCCGCTTCGCACTCCTCTGCTCGCTATTCGCCCCCTTTGACGCCACTTTGCAACCTTCAATCGATTTCCACGTCATTCCACATCATTAGTTAGTTATTTTCTTTATAGTTTTGAGTTTTTGTGGTGAGTTTAAGTGTGAATTCTTCTCTAAGAGTATTCGAGAGGGAGAGAAGTGAGAGATTTCTTCTTCCTACATTTCCTAAGAGAGACTACAAGAGATTTGCTTTAAGAAAGAGTTTCAGATAAGTGTTATTTGTTTATTATTGTTGTATAAACTTTCTTTTATATATAAAATTTGTGTTTTGTTATATCTTTCTCATGAAGTCTGAGTAGTTTCTTTTATCTTTCTTCATACTCTGTGATATGGTGAAATGAAGAGATAATTTGGATATGTCAATGTTAAAATATAAAATATAAAATATAATATTAAAATATGTTGTGAAACATATGATCTGAGAAATGGAGTATGAGTTCTACAACTGAGTAAGAATCACATTTAAGTCCATGAATAAGTATTTCGTTCATGGAATTAAGTGCAAATAAATACGAAAATATACATTGTTGGGTATAGAATTAGATATTTTTAAGGTGACAGACTAAAATCCACAATTCGATCTTAGTGTTTAAGAACTAAAGTGAAAGTTAGCCTTCAGGGAAAGTAAAGTGGGAGCTCTAGAGTGGGAGTCAGTATCTTCCTAGCCTAGCCACGGACTTAGGGACTAAACCTAAGATTAGTCAATAATTTTCTATAACATTGAATCAAGGTAGAGGATTAAAATTACTCATATTTGACACAATACAAATTTAAACTATTTATATCATCTTATTTCACCAAAAAACTCATTGTAGTGGGAAAGATATTTTTCATATTAGAAAATTTCATCACATAAACATAGTTTAGTAGTTACTGTTTTAAATTTTTCATTTAAATTTTGCTAGTAGTTAATAATTTAGTTTTGATAGTATCTTATACATTCGAAATTAGTGATAGTAATTTCGTTTGATTTCTGTGAATTTTCTAGTTAATTTATCATTTCAGATTTAAATTTTCCTCGTGGGATTGATATTTGGGACTTAAATAGAAAGTCTTATATTATTTAATAACGATACGTATACTTGCATAGAATCCCAACATTAAGTGCTTAACGTTATTATTCATAAAATACCACATCAAATTTTTAGCATCGCTGTGAAGCAAAGTCAATTTTATAAATTTTACACAACTAATATTCTCGAGATCACTTATCTAAAACATTATTCACCATAATTCAAAAACTATAATTGTCTGTCTCTAAGTTCAAATCAAAAAAGAAGAGTTTTGATGTGAACCAACAGCCAATTTAAATATATCCCAAAACCAATGAAAAGAATCTAATTTTGTATCGATAATGCAAGCGCAATCCTAAAAAGTTGCCTTCCATGAACAACCCTGATTGAAGTGAAAAACTTGGCAAGGATTTGTTGAGAAATCATTTGATAATGGGAAAGTAAATATTATTACAGAAAGTAAATATGTGAATACAACCAAACTCACTTAAAAGGGAAAACAACAAACACGACACACAGACATCTCCACAAGGGGTTGATCCAACAGTTAAGGTGGAGGTTGTTGGAGATTGGGAAAAGTGAGGGTAAGGTAAGGAAGTGGAGCAAGGGGGCGAGTACATCTTGCTGTCCTGGATGACAGCACGCAGGTAGGATGGTCGGGTAGCAGTGAAACAGCAAAGCGAAAGGGTTTCGGGAAGGTGGCAATGAGATAGGATGATAGGACAGCAGAAAAATACAAAGGTGACGGAGTTGTGGGGCTCTGGAAGCGGTGCAAAATGATTGGAATTGCGAGACAGCGGTAGCAATGCATGATGTCTGGAAAGGCTAGAATTGATGTGGGAGAGCTGTTCCGAGAAGCAACAGCAAAGGTGTGGTTGGTCCAGAGCAACGACAGCAAAATATGGGTGGATTATGGGTGCTGGTAGCAAGGCGAAGTGGGAAGCAAGGTACCTAGAAGTTGGGCTCCAGTTGAAAGGGAGGAGTGTGGGTTTTGGAAGGCGGCAACAATGTAGAGTGCAGAAAAAGAGCCAAGGATGATTGTTTCAGGGTAGCTGCAACATGTACGTCAATAGTGACAGTGAAGGAAGGGAAAATCGAGAACATTTATCATCTCGAAATGTAATATATTCAGAGCACCACTCGTCCTTGGATACAAGCTTAGATGAGGAAATCGGAGACGTCGAAGGTTGTCCCTATTGAAAACACACTAAAAATTGAGAATTCAAACTCCAATACAACACATGCAGGAAAGGACAAAAAAGAAAGGAATGATAAAAGCATGTCAAAAATAGAGAAGGAATCAAAAGGGGAGCCACTCGAATCGACTATGAGCAGTTCGCACGACCAAGATGTCACGATCAGCCTAGGTTGCGAGAGACAATAGCATCAGTCTCCTAAGTTAATAAAGCTTGGACCTCATCAGTCAAAGCTTCAGTCACCTAGTAGTATGGTGTTAGGTTAACCATGTTNTGCCACTCGTCCTTGGTTACAGGCTTAGATGAGGAAATCAGAGACGCCGAAGGTTGTCACTATAGAAAACACACTAAAAATTGAGAATTCAAACTCTAATACAACACATGCAGGAAAGGACAAAAAAGAAAGGAATGATAAAAGCATGTCGAAAATAGAGAAGGAATCAAAAGGGGAGGAGCCACTCGAATCGACTATGAGCAGTTCGCACGACCAAGATGTCACGATCAGTCTAGGTTGCGAGAGACAATAGCATCAGTCTCCTGAGTTAATAAAGCTTGGACCTCATCAGTCAAAGCTTCAGTCACCTAGTAGTATGGTGTTAGGTTAACCATGTTGAAAAGAAATGGCATAACCTCCTAGTAAGTAAGTCCTGTAGGAGTTGTCATTTCAAAGCACATCCTGATAGACTAAATATACATCCTCTTTTGGAACAATCAGAGTTGGAACTGCATATCGACAAAGATTTTCATAAAGTAACTCTCAAGCAATTAAATCTATAATTTGCTTCTTCTACTCCTCGCACTCAGCGAGGAGCATCTCATAAACAAATTTATCTAAAGGAACTAACTTTGGACTGAAATCTATGACAAATTGGGCAACTCTCAATAACGCCACTCATGAGAAATATCTTCTTCTCTGGTCTTACCCATTATCACCTATCATTATCTTTATTAGTGTAACTGCTATGATAATAATTATTATTATTTTGTAATAACAATAGGTCAATTATGTTACACCTAATTTAATAAATAATTAGGTTTGATGTCATTGGTTGTCGTTGGGGTTCGAAAAGGTGGTGGCAAGATAGAGGAGGGGTTTGGACTGTGGGAAGACTGCGACACAACAATGGTGTCTTGTTGTCCTGAGCGGCAGCAAGCAGAAAATAGTAAAAATAACAAGTAAACAGCAAGGCAAGCAACGCCTGTAAAGGACAACACCTCGTAAGAATGGCTAAGACAGCAGGATAATGGCAGTAGGAAGTGATAAGGACAGTTGGGGTGATAGAAAGGGTAAGCAAAGTGCTCTTCGTTGTCCAGGATGGTAGCACCAAGCAAAAAAACAAGTGATGGCCTGCGAGAGGATAGGAAAATTGCAGAGAAACATGTGGTTGTTCAGCGGCGGTTGTGATGGTGGATGGCGGTTGGAAGCGATATAGGAAGGACGCCAAAGGTAATAGAAAAGATAATCACCACCACCGAAGTGATACAGTCGGAGCATCACCGAAACCCTCAGATACAACCCTTACAGGGAAAAGAGCCAACAGTAGCCTCGAACAAAACACAAGATAAAAACTGGCCTAAAAACACAAACACAACATATTTACGGACTTGGGGTATATAGAAGAGAACTCCCACATTTTTCACTCGATGGAGGGTTGTAGGAGAAATTCCGACCACATTAGAGGCACTAATCCGGTGGAAGACCTGGGGTTCATTTCAGATTTCTTTTATCGGTTCCTTATTGCAAAATAAGAGAGAGTCATTTCTATAACTGACTGGCCGGCTTTGAATGTTCCTAAAAATGTTGCCCGAAGTATGGTGGGGTTCTTGATAAGGTGTCTGATGACGAGATATGAGTTGCGATCAAGACGATGGGCCTCAATAGAGCTCCCGGAATTGATGGTATAACTCCATCATTCTACAAATTCTTTTGGCCCATGGTTAAGGTTGATGCATGCAATGCCATCCATGAGTTTTTTTTTTTTTATGGTGGAAATATGGCACCGGAATGGAAAGATACGCCCAGTGGTCCAACTCCTTAAAGTTGATAATGTGGATGTCATTGTTAAATACCGCCCAATCAGCTTTTGTCAAACTACTTACAAAGGTGTGGCGAAGATTTAGGTCAATCGATTAAAGGGATTCCTTCCCATGCTCATTTCTAAGTAACAAGGTGCATTCGTTCCAAACCGATCCATTTCTAACCATTGCTTGTTGGCGCAAGAAAAAATCAGAAGATTCCAACATTCTACTTCGACAACCGGGTTCATGGCAGTCAAAAATTGCCATGGAGCAAGCATACAATAAAATGAGCTGGCACACACATCGACTCGTCATGGAAAGGTTTCACCTTCCTACGACTTTCAGCAAATGGATCCTCCAATGTATAGAAAATCTGCGGTTTATGGTGTTGGTAAAAAGGAAGCAACTCCGCGGATCGAGGCCAAGAGCAAGTTTCAATAATGTTGTCTGTTTTCTCCTTATTTGCTTATTTTCTGTTTGGAACTTCTATCAAAATCTCTGAAACAAACGAGTCATCACTTGGGAGTTGTTACGATTGAAGGGGCTAAGATCTCAGATCTTTTATATGTCGATCATATTCTATTATTTGTTGAAGCGTCTGTTAGATCTACTAAGAACCTTCGGAGAATCATACAAAACTTTTCTGGGTGGATGGGGCAAAAATTGAACCGACTTAAGTCCTCTATTCTCTTCAGCAAGAAATCACTTAATTGGAAAAAGAATCGCATCGCCGAGCTGCTAAATTTTAAGAAGGTTGAGGAGCTGGAGTATTTGGGCGTAAAAGTGGCTATGGGAAAAGGAGCGGTAAGTTGATGGCCTGGGGTAATAGGCACCTTTCTCTAGCCGGAAAGGTTACCATAACCAATTGCTCGCTCCTCCCTATGCTTCATTCATAATTATTCATTCCAATCTACCCAGCTCTTTTATTGCAGAAATTGAAAAAGGCTGTAGATCTTTTCTATGGGACAAAAGAACAAATCAGAAGGAGCTTCACTATATTGCTTGGAGCAGGTTATGTCTCCCAAANTCTCCTAGTAAGTAAGTCCTGTAGGAGTTGTCATTTCAAAGAACATCCTGATAGAATAAATATACATCCTCTTTTGGAATAATCAGAGCTGGAACTGCATATCGACAAAGATTTTCATAAAGTAACTCTCAAGCCATTAAATCTATAATTCGCTTCTTCTACTCCTCGCACTCACCGAGGAGCATCTCATAAACAAATTTATCTAAAGGAACTAACTTTGGACTGAAATCTATGACAAATTGGGCAACTCTCAATAACGCCACTCATGAGAAATATCTTCTTCTCTGGTCTTACCCATTATCACCTATCATTATCTTTATTAGTGTAACTGCTATGATAATAATTATTATTATTTTGTAATAACAATAGGTCAATTATGTTACACCTAATTTAATAAATAATTAGGTTTGATGTCATTGGTTGTCGTTGGGGTTCGAAAAGGTGGTGGCAAGATAGAGGAGGGGTTGGACTATGGGAAGACTGCGACACAACAATGGTGTCTTGTTGTCCTGAGCGGCAGCAAGCAGAAAAGAGTGGAAATAACAAGTAAACAGCAAGGCAAGCAACGCCTGTAAAGAACACCTCGTAAGAATGGCTAAGTCAGCAGGATAATGGCAGTAGGAAGTGATAAGGACAGTTGGAGTGATAGAAAGGGTAAGCAAAGTGCTTTTCGTTGTCCAGGATGGTAGCATCAAGCAAAAAAGCAAGTGATGGCTGCGAGAGGATAGAAAAATTGCAGAGAAATATGTGGTTGTTCAGCGGCGGTTGTGATGGTGGAGGGCGGTTGGAAGCGATATAGGAAGGACGCCAAAGATAATAAAAAAGATAATCACCACCACCGAAGTGATACAGTCGGAGCATCACCCAAACCCTCTGATACAGCCCTTACAGGGAAAAGAGCCAACAGTAGCCTCGAACAAAACACACGATAAAAACTGGCCTAAAAACACAAACACAACATATTTACGGACTTAGGGTAAATAGAAGTGAACTCCCACATTTTTCACTCGATGGCGAGTTGTAGGAGAAATTCCGACCACATTAGAGGCACTAATCTGGTGGAAGACCTGGGGTTCATTTCAGGTTTCTTTTATCGGTTCCGTGTTGCGAAATAAGAGAGAGTCATTTCTATAACTGACTGGTCGGCTTTGAATGTTCCTAAAAATGTTGTCTGAAGTATGGTGGGGGTTCTTGATAAGGTGTCTGATGATGAGATATGGGTTGTGATCAAGACGATGGGCCTCAATAGAGCTCCCGGAATTGATGGTATAACTCCATCATTCTACAAATTCTTTTGGTCCATGGTTAAGGTTGATGCATGCAATGCCGTCCATGAGTTTTTTTTATGGTGGAAATATGGCACCGGAATGGAAAGATACGCCCAGTGGTCCAACTCCCTAAAGTTGATAATGTGGATGTCTTTGTTAAATACCGCCCAATCAGCTTTTGTCAAACTACTTACAAAAGTGTGGCGAAGATTTAGGTCAATCGATTAAAGGGATTCCTTCCCATGCTCATTTCTAAGTAACAAGGTGCATTCGTTCCAAACCGGTCCATTTCTAACCATTGCTTGTTGGCGCAAGAAAAAATCAGAAGATTCCAACATTCTACCTCGACAACCGGGTTCATGGCAGTCAAAAATTGACATGGAGCAAGCATACAATAAAATGAGTTGGCACACACATCGACTCGTCATGGAAAGGTTTCACCTTCCTACGACTTTCAGCAAATGGATCATCCAATGTATAGAAAATCCGCGGTTTATGGTATTGGTAAAAAGGAAGCAACTCCGCGGATCGAGGCCAAGAGCAAGTTTCAACAATGCTGTTTGTTTTCTCCCTATTTGCTTATTTTATGTTTGAAACTTCTATCAAAATCTCTGAAACAAACGAGTCATCACTTGGGAGTTGTTACGATTGAAGGGGCTAAGATCTCTGATCTTTTATATGTTGATCATATTCTATTATTTGTTGAAGCGTCCGTTAGATCTACTAAGAACCTTCGGAGGATCATACAAAACTTTTCTGGGTGGATGGGGCAAAAATTGAACCGACTTAAGTCCTCTATTCTCTTCAGCAAGAAATCACTTAATTGGAAAAAGAATCGCATCGCCGAGCTGCTAAATTTTAAGAAGGTTGAGGAGCTAGAGTATTTGGGCGTAAAAGTGACTATGGGAAAACGAGCGGTAAGTTGATGGCCTGGGGTAACAGGCACCTTTCTCTAGCCGGAAAGGTTACCTTCACCAATTGCTCGCTCCTCCCTATGTTTCATTCATAATTATCCATTTCAATCTACCCAGCTCTTTTAATGCAGAAATTGAAAAAGGCTGTAGATCTTTTCTATGGAACAAAAGAACAAATCAGAAGGAGCTTCACTATATTGCTTGGAGCAGGTTATGTCTCCCAAAATCTAAAGGACGACTTGAATTTCATAGGCTAACAAATTGGAAAGGGCCCATTAGGGCCGGGTTGCGTGGGCGTTGATTAATCAGCCCAATTCATTTCCACTTAATCGATTTATTGAAAATATGGAGACAATCATTGGATAAGGGAGAGCACATGGATAGATTCCCTTGTAAGGAAAATCATAACTAATGGAGCAGCAACCTTGCGGAATACTATTCAATGGGATATAGGGGACAGTTGAAATATTGATGTTATTTATGATATTTGGATCCTTGCTTTGCCCATTGCCAAATGGCCCACTTACGTTAATGCTGAGAAACCAGAAAACCTGCAGTTAAGGATCTTATATTGGGAGGAATCTGGAACATGCAACTATGTTGGGGGGGTTCGGTGTGGAGCTTATGAATACCATCATTGCATTTCAGTAGCATGGGAGACTGGTGAATGATCGAGCAACCATTTTTCCTGCCTTTTCCGCAAGCTCTAATACGGTGTTAACCTTTAGCAAGTTGTTCGAGTAGGAAACTGATTTCAGCAATTGGTTCTCCAAGCTAAAACTGCAATCCAGAGTGACGATGTTTTGGTGGCGTGAATGTTATTCCTACCAACCTGTGGCTATACAAGAGGAACATTAGGGAGGATCCCTCTTGCCGTGGGGATTTAATGAGGTAGAGGATTATTCACATATCACCTCTCTATTTCAAGTGGTGTAAGCTACCTTAAAAAGTTCGCTGAAATGGGGAATCAAGATGTCGAATTTCTCTGGCTTAGAGATCTATAAGGGAATGATGGAGCTTCCTAAAACACAGGGAGCTATTAGAAGAATTTTTTGCAGTATGGTGTATCACTGTTGGCGCGCTAGGAATGATAAGAAGCGCGGTCGACCCTTTAAGACCCCGACGGTGTTGGCATCAACCATTCTTTCCTCCCTTACACATACTTATGCTTATCCCATTCGGGAGGAATGAGGCATCCATCGGCCTATTGGGTTCCTGAATGGATCAAAGCAAATGTGGATGGTGCCTTCTTCCCCTCCGATCTCGCAAGCTTGGGGGTGATTATCCATGATGATGCGGATAAGTGTATTTTGACGGCGGGACTGGATATTCTTGCATTGGGACCCAAGTTGAGATGGAAGCAATCTGACATATAAGTATGTTGGTGGAACTGTGGATAGAGGAGACAAAGGGGCTGGTTGTGGAAGGAAATAACAGTAATGTTATGGATGTCATTCATCACTCGATGGAAAGGAAGACTTGGCTTCAACAAAGTGGACCAAGGCTCGACGTTGCATTCCTAACCAACTTTCGGTAGGTGCTATTCTCTTACATTGATAGAGCCAACAATGAAGCTGTCCATTTTTGTCCAGAGTTGGCTTTATATGATAGTTTTTTCATTAGAGATATACATGATAGTCATCCCTTGTTTGTTTTTGTTGAGAGGGATAGAAGTTTTTGTAGGGTTGCTACTTAGTAGCCTTCTTTTTTGCTTTTGTGTTGTGGCTCTTTAGCCGTCTTTTGTAACTTTTGTATCCTTTGTTTTTTATATATATGCAAAGTGCACACCCTTCACAAGTAGGAGGAGCTTCGACGCCCAAATATGGCGTTTCTTACTAACTTCCGTTAGGTGCTCTTTTCCAATACTTCAAGATCTTGCAATGGAACATCCCATTTTTGTNAACTATTCAATGGGATATAGGGGACGGTCGAAATATTGATGTTATTTATGATATTTGGATCCTTGCTTTGCCCATTGCCAAATAGCCCACTTACATTAATGCTGAGATACCAGAAAACCTGCAGTTAAGGATCTTATATTGGGCGGGATCTAGAACATGCAACTATGTTGGGGGGGTTCTGTGTGGAGCTTATGAATACCATCATTGCATTTCAGTAGCAGGGGAGACTGGTGAATGATCGAGCAACCATTTTTCCTTCCTTTTCCGCAAGATCTAATACGGTGTTAACCTTTAGCAAGTTGTTCGAGTAGGAAACCGATTTCAGCAATTGGTTCTCCAAGCTAAAACTGCAATCCAGAGTGATGATGTTTTGGTGGCGTGAATGCGATTCCTACCAACCTGTGGCTATACAGGAGGAACATGAGGGAGGATCCCTCTTGCCGTGGGGATTTAATGAGGTAGAGGATTATTCACATATCACCTCTCTATTTCAAGTGGTATAAGCTACCTTAAAAAGTTTGCTGAAATGGGACATCAAGATGCCGAATTTCTCTGGCTTAGAGATCTATAAGGGAATGATGGAGCTTCCTAAAACACAGGGAGCTATTGGAAGAATTTTTTGCAGTATGGTGTATCACTGTTGGCGCGCTAGGAATGATAAGAAGCGCGGTCGACCCTTTAAGACCCCGACGGTGTTGGCATCAACCATTCTTTCCTCCCTTACACATACTTATGCTTATCCCATTCGGGAGGAATGAGGCATCCATCGGCCTATTGGGTTCCTGAATGGATCAAAGCAAATGTGGATGGTGCCTTCTTCCGCTCCGATCTCGCAAGCTTGGGGGTGATTATCCATGATGATGCGGATAATTGTATTTTGACGGCGGGACTGGATATTTTTGCATTGGGACCCAAGTTGAGATGGAAGCAGTCCGACATATAAGTATGTTGGTGGAACTGTGGATAGAGGAGACGAAGTGGCTGGTTGTGGAAGGGAATAACAGTAATGTTATGGATGCCATTCATCACTCGATGGAAAGGAAGACTTGGCTTCAACAGAGTGGACCAAGGCTCGACGTTGCATTCTTAACCAACTTTCGGTAGGTGCTATTCTCTTACATTGATAGAACCAACAATGAAGCTGCCCATTTTTGTCCAGAGTTGGCTTTACATGATAGTTTTTTCATTAGAGATATACATGATAGTCATCCCTTGTTTGTTTTTGTTGAGAGGGATAGATGTTTTTGTAGGGTTGCTACTTAGCAGCCTTCTTTTTTGCTTTTGCGTTGTGGCTCTTTAGCCCTCTTTTGTAACTTTTGTATCCTTTGTTTTTTATATATATGCAAAGTGCAAAACCCTTCACAAGTAGGAGGAGCTTCGACACCCAAATATGGCGTTTCTTACTAACTTCCGTTAGGTACTCTTTTCCAATACTTCAAGATCTTGCAATGGAACATCCCATTTTTGCTCTCATTTTGCTTTACAAGATAGCTTTGTTGTTAGAAATTTACTTGATAGTCATTCATTGTCGATTTTTGTTGAAAGGGATAGGAATTTTTGCGATTACTACTTATAACCTCTTGTTTGTTTGTTTGTTTTTTATTATTTTTTTTATTGGTTGATTAGACCTCTTTTGTAACTTTTCTTTTTTTATGTGAATGCAAAACGCAAACCCTTCACAAGTAGGAGGGACTTTAAGATTTATACAGTTCAAAAATATTGAAGAGCTCGAATATCTAGAAATCAAACTCAACATGAGGAAGCTCACATCCAAAGATTTTGATGGTCTCCTGCCCCGAGCTAACGACAAGTTGCAAGCTTGGGGAAAACTGCCATTTATCTCTTTTTGGAAGAGCCACTTTGATTAATCATTTGTGATTTCCCATGTCTACTTTTTTAATAACTCATTCTGATCCTCCTAAGCCTATTCTTGAATGTATTGAGAAGCTATGCAGACAATTCCTTTGGGCCAAAGGCCCACTATAAAGGGGCCTTCACTACGTGGCATGGAGCAAGATGAGCAAACTGAAATGCAACGAAGGGCTGGGTTACCACGCAAAAGCAGCCTGGACTAGACCTTTGAGGGCTCGGTTAGCATGGGGATTTCTTAAAATCCCGGAGGAGTTCCTCTTCAATTACAGGGTTGAGAAGTACGGTAATGACCCATGATACTTTGAGAAGTATAGGACTGATTCTGTTGCAAGGAGATATATTGCTAATGGAGCAACAGCGCTTAAAGACATCACCAGACGGGAGGTCGAGACTGGAACTCAAATTAATATCATGCAGGATTATTGGATTCTAGACTTGCCCATATGCAAATGGCCAACATTTGCAACATCCATCAAACTGAGTACTTACAGGCTGCTACCCTTATTATAGCAATGCTTTGGAGAGGAGCACAGAAGAGCCAATCAGGCAAGCTCAGCAGCCGAGACATGAGCAGGTCGATCAGCCTATGTTTTTTTCTTGCCCACTCCGGAAAGTCAATTACAGCTTTGACATATGATAGTTTGTTCAAATCGCAGCCCTGGANCATGCAAAACGCAAACCCTTCACAGGTAGGAGGGACTTTAAGATTTATACAGTTAAAAAATATTGAAGAGCTCGAATATCTAGAAATCAAACTCAACATGAGGAAGCTCACATCCAAAGATTTTGATGGTCTCCTGCCCCGAGCTAACGACAAGTTGCAAGCTTGGGGAAAACTGCCATTTATCTCTTTTTAGAAGGGCCACTTTGATTAATCATTTGTGATTTCCCATGTCTACTTTTTTAATAAATCATTCTGATCCTCCTAAGCCTGTTCTTGAATGTATTGAGAAGCCATGCAGACAATTCCTTTGGGACAAAGGCCCACTATAAAGGGGCCTTCACTATGTGGCATTGAGCAAGACGAGCAAACTGAAATGCAATGAAGAGCAGGGTCATCACGCAAAAGCGGCCTGGACTAGACCTTTGAGGGCTCGGTTAGCATGGGGATTTCTTAAAATCCCACAGGAGTTCCTCTTCAATTACAGGGTTGAGAAGTACGGTGATGAGCCATGATACTTTGAGAAGTATAGGATTGATTCTATTGCAAGGAGATATATTGCTAATGGAGCAACAGCGCTTAAAGACATCACCAGACGGGAGGTTGAGACTAGAGCTCAAATTAATATCATGCAGGATTATTGGATTCTAGACTTGCCCATATGCAAATGGCCAACATTTGCAACATCCATCAAACTGAGTACTTACAGGCTGCGGCCCTTATTATAGCAATGCTTTGGAGCGGAGCACAGAAGAGCCAATCAGGCAAGCTCAGCAGCCGAGACATGAGCAGGCCGATCAACTTATGTTTTTTCTTGCCCACTCCAGAAAGTCAATTACAGATTTGACATATGATAGTTTGTTCAAATCGCAGCCCTGGAATGAGAAATGGACTAAAAAGCTGAGGTTTCACCCACGCGAAGCTTTGTCCTGGTGGAGATTAGCAAGAAATTTGAGGATCGGAAGCAAGTGACAACGTGGAATTGGTGATGATCTTGTCTATCGTTGATACCAACCAAGAAATTGAGGATCGGAAGTAAGTGAAAACCCGTTGCATGGTCCTTCAAAGGACTCTTCAGACCCTACAGAGGTGGGGATCGGAACCCCTACCTTTGCTAGCTTCAAGTATATTTTTAATATGATGATCGAGCGTCCCAGCTCCCATCTACTATTGAGGAGAGTCTTATGTTGTGCGGTCTATCAATGCAGGAGAGCCAGAGATACTAAGAAGCATGGGAGTTCATACAAAACACCAACCACCATGGCAACAATGATTCCCTCTTCCCTCACACTCAGTATTCTACTACCTTGGAGCAGTGGGACATCTCTTCTCTATCTCAACAGCTTACTCCTTTCTTATGCTTTTTCCTGCCCACTCCGAAAACTCTATTACAGCTTTGACATATGAAAGTTTGTTCAAAACGCAAGCCTGGAATGAGAACTGGACTAAAAAGCTTAGGCTTCACCCACACGAAGCATTGTTTTGGTGGAAATTAGCATTGGATGTGATAGCAACCAATTCCTGGCTATGCAAACATGGAATTGGTGATGATCCTGTCTGTTCTTGGGGGTGCCAAGATATTGAGGACTAGAAGCACGTGACAACTAGTTGTGTGGTGGTTCATAGGACTCTTCAAACCCTATAGAGATGGGGGTCGGAACCCCGACCTTTGCTAGCTTCAAGGATATTTGTATCTTCTTGTAACTGTTTATCTTGTTTAATGCAATATTTCAAGGGAAAGAGCTTCATCTTTTTCCCATGAAACTTCTAGAATTAATCTAAACAATCATGACAAAGATATTAACTTGTTGTGACTGAGACAACTCAACTACAAAATTTATGCTCATGACCATTCCAAGAACTCTAAAACACATACATCATTCCAAAGTCTATCCTGATAGAATTAATATCCATCATTTTTCACAGCCAGCATTGGAACTGCACATATATGTGCATTCTCACGAACCACATCTCGAATCATTAAATCTATAACATGTTTCTCCCACTCTTACTTGGCTAGGCACATCAGATAAACAAGTTTTCTTGGAAAAACTGGCTCTAAAATAAAATTTATAATAGTCTGAACCACTCTCAATGACAATCACTCAGAGATAAACGGTCAATCAAGACATACGGCAACTCCTTCCATAAGGGTTGTCATAATGACTCCTAAAGCTCATTACCATCTAGGACTATCAATGTTAGTCCCGCTGAAGGCTCTCTCACAGTACAACAGTTAGAGGGTACCCCTACTGACCAGGCAAATATTTTTCTTGAAAACACTGGGTAAACTATCACTGCTCTTAATTTACAGTAGTTTGTTTAAGAGTGAGCCCATCTTTTGGTTGGGAGGCTTACACTTCTGACCACAATTAGAGTGTGGTCGTGGTTGAAGTTGAAGCCAACTACACTGCACCTTTTGTGCATCTTTTATAGCTCTCTTTTGTATTTTTTATTTTATATTAATACAAAATGCACACACTTTACATAAGCTCTCTTATAGGCTCAGCTTGAATCACGACCATCTCTCCCTCATCGGATGGGAGCTGATATTCGTCCTCACCTTCTCCTGTATCTCATGTATCACTGTCTATATTTTCTATTACTCCGTGCTTAGCAAAAGATATCTTTCTTGTTTGGAAAATCAAATGCAATGTGTCCAAAAACATGGCAGTTAAAGTACATATTAGCTTAGACGAATAGGAGCATCGGCAATCTCCACCCAATATGAATATCTCCTTTGGCGGGGTTAGTTGGCTGCTTCACTAGATGTACTATTGCGCACGATCTTAGGGAAGAACTTTGCCTATAAGGTGTGGCAGTCATTTGATAATATTGTTTCTCTACCTTCAAAACTAAGATCTATATATCTAGTAGGGATCAATATGGTTGTAGTTGTATTACATTAATAATAACTAGCTTCAGTCCTCCAAGATATCTCGTCATTGTGTGTTTCTCTAGTTCAACTAACTCACATTTCAACAAAAGTTGATCAAAACCAGTTGCACACACCACAAATAAGCCCCTTTGACATAAGTTGTAGAATTTTATAAACATGTCATGTTGGTAATACAGGAAAAGATATTTGTGTTAAATCTCAATTTTTATCTTAGATCAAGTGGTGATCTTACCCTTTCCTTCTCACATATGTTTTAGGCTCTCCCGTCACAAAGAATAGTTATTAATGTGCTTGATAACTGTCAATTTAACTCTCTTGTCCTAGGGAACGTATTTGTACTCAAAAAATTATTTCACTATTTAAAGTCACTCGATAAACTCGTCCGAACCCATGCAACAATGAAAATCCAATAAATTCACTTTTACTCCAAAATTCTGACTTATCCTCTAATATTTCATGCCAGATCGCAGGGGGTATTGGTTCTTCGTCACTAAAAACTTTCTGATAGAAAGAATTCACTTCCTCCCTTCAATCAGGTGAGTAAACGTTGAAGTTATGGGTGACTTCACTGGATTGTCTCCTCTCAAAGAAGGAAAGTCGTTGCAGCTGGTGAATTTTCCGTTACATATACTCCATAGTAAATTCATGTGCATCTCGCTGAAAGTTTCTCCTTAATGTCATTTTCTCCCGATCAGATTTTTGGCAGATATAGGATTTGCCAACCAAGACTAGGCGAGAGCTTAGGTTTTGGTGGTACGTGTCAGGGTAAAATTTTAGTGAATGTAGGAAAATTGAATTTTAAAAATTTATGGTTGGGACTTAAGAATTACAGTAAGGAATNGTTATGGTCATTGGTGAATCCCTAGTTGTCTGGTGCCGACGATGGTAAAAAATGAACAAATCAAATGCAATTCAAATCGATCACGATTATATTGTTCACGAATAATTTCGAATACAAATTAAATTTGAACAAATAAAATTTCAAAACAAGTCGAACACAAACGAGGACTGAGGACCTCTAAAAACTACAAGCAAAGCTTCTATGCTAGCAGAAGTATCGTTTCTTCCATAAAAATTAAAAAAAAAAAAAGAAAATATTCAAAGCAACTAAAAGTTCAGAAAATGCCAGAAAAAAACAGATATAAATATAATTCCTCTATAATAAAGTCTAAAGCCCCAACCTCCTATGCACCAAGTTTCTGAGCAAATACAAGAATCTTTCTATTCAAAAAGAATAAAGAAAAAGCTGCTAGTAAAAGTAATGAGTAGTCCAGCTAATCAAAACCAGGTAATTTTTCTACTTCAAGGATACAAAAGCCAACTAATATAACACCGTAGAAAGATCAATTTAAGTGACCAATTAATTAATTTACTTACTGAAAGAATTTAATGAAAAAAAAATGTAAGGATGCAAAACGAAGAACTGAGGTTTACAAACTAAGTTACACATGGCACATTCGGTTTTAAAGAGCGGCATAAAGATATTTCATGCCCAAAAGAAAGATAATACCATCTGCACATAGGAGGTTTACAAAAAGATGAAATTTAAGCTCCTGAAAATTGCAATTAACCACATATCAAACTTTTGAGACCTTAAAACTGAAAGGTTTGTGCATAAAAATTACTGATAAGNCGCTAGCTTCAAGTATATTTTTAATATGATGATCGAGCGTCCCACCTCCCATCTACTATTGGGGAGAGTCTTATGTTGTGCGATCTATCAATGCAGGAGAGCCAGAGATACTAAGAAGCATGGGAGTTCATACAGAACACCAACCACCATGACAACAATGATTCCCTCTTCCCTCACACTCAGTATTCTACTACCTTGGAGCAGTGGGACATCTCTTCTCTATCTCAACAGCTTACTCCTTTCTTATGCTTTTTCCTGCCCACTCCGAAAACTCTATTACAGCTTTGACATATGAAAGTTTGTTCAAAACGCAAGCCTAGAATGAGAACTGGACTAAAAAGCTGAGGCTTCACCCACACGAAGCATTGTTTTGATGGAGATTAGCATTGGATGTGATAGCAACCAATTCCTGGCTATGTAAACATGGCATTGGTGATGATCCTGTCTGTTCTTGGGGGTGCCAAGAAATTGAGGACTAGAAGCACGTGACAACTAGTTGTGTGGTGGTTCAAAGGACTCTTCAAACCTTATAGAGATGGGGGTCGGAACCCCGACCTTTGCTAGCTTCAAGGATATTTGTATCTTCTTGTAACTGTTTATCTTGTTTAATGCAATATTTCAAGGGAAAGAGCTTCATCTTTTTCCCATGAAACTTCTAGAATTAATCTAAACAATCATGACAAAGATATTATCTTGTTGTGACTGAGACAACTCAACTATAAAATTTATGCTCATGACCATTCCTAGAACTCTAAAACACATACATCATTCCAAAGTCTATCCTGATAGAATAAATATCCATCATTTTTCACAGCCAGCATTGGAACTGCACATATATGTGCATTCTCACGAACCACATCTCGATTCATTAAATCTATAACATGCTTCTCCCACTCTTACTCGGCTAGGCACATCAGATAAACAAGTCTTCTTGAAAAAACTGGCTCTAAAATAAAATTTATAATAGTCTGAACCACTCTCAATGACAATCACCCAGAGATAAACGGTCAGTCAAGACATACGGCAACTCCTTCAATAAGGGTTGTCGTAATGGCTCCTAAGGCTCATTACCATCTAGGATTATCAATGTTAGTCCCGCTGAAGGCTCTCTCACAGTACAACAGTTAGAGGGTGCTCCTACTGACCAAGCGAATATTTTTCTTGAACACACTGGGCAAACTATCACTGCTCTAAATTTACAGTAGTTTTTTTAAGAGTGAGCCCATCTTGTGGTTGGGAGGCGTACACTTCTGACCCCGATTAGAGTGTGGTTGTAGTTGAAGTTGAAGCCAACTACACTGCACCTTTTGTGCATCTTTTATAGCTCTCTTTTGTACTTCTTATTTTATATTAATACAAAATGCACACACTTTACATAAGCCCTCTTATAGGCTCAGCTTGAATCACGACCATCTCTCCCTCATCGGTTGGGAGCTGATATTCGTCCTCACCTTCTCCTGTATCTCATGTATCACTGTCTATATTTTCTATTACTCCGTGCTTAGCAAAAGATATCACTTTCTTGTTTGGAAAATCAGATGCAATGTGTCCAAAAACATGGCAGTTAAAGTACATTTTAGCTTGGACGAATAGGAGCACCGGCAATCTCCACCCAATATGAATATCTCCTTTGGCGGGGTTAGTTGGGTGCTTCACTAGATGTACTATTGCGGCACGATCTTAGGGAAGAACTTTGCCTATAAAGTGAGGCAGTCATATGATAATATTGTTTCTATACCTTCAAAACTAAGATCTATATATCTAGTAGGGATCAATATGGTTGCAGTTGTATTACATTAATAATAACTAGCATCAGTCCTCCAAGATATCTCGTCATTGTGTGTTTCTCTAGTTCAACTAACTCACATTTCAACAAAAGTTGATCAAAACCAGTTGCACACACCACAAATAAGCCCCTTTGACATAGGTTGTAGAATTTTATAAACATGTCATGTTGATAATACAGAAAAAGATATTTGTGTTAAATCTCAATTTTTATCTTAGATCAAGTGGTGATCTTACCCTTTTCTTCTCACATATGTTTTAGGCTCTCCCGTCACAACGAATAGCTATTCATGTGCTTGATAACTGTCAATTTAACTCTCTTGTCCTAGGGAACGTATTTGTACTAAAAAAATTATTTCACTATTTAGAGTCACTCGATAAACTCGTCTGAACCCATGCAACAATGAAAATCCAATAAATTCACTTTTACTCCAAAATTCTGACTTATCCTCTAATATTTCATGCCAGATCGCAGGGGGTATTGGTTCTTCGTCACTAAAAACTTTCTGATAGAAAGAATTCACTTCCTCCCTTCAATCAGGTGAGTAAACGTTGAAGTTATGGGTGACTTCACTGGATTGTCTCCTCTCAAAAAAGGAAAGTCGTTGCAGTTGGTGAATTTTCCGTTACATATACTCCATAGTAAATTCATGTGCATCTCGCTGAGAGTTTCTCCTTGACGGCATAATGTCATTTTCTCCCGATCAAATTTTTGGCAGATATAGGATTTGCCAACCAAGCCTAGGTGAGAGCTTAGGTTTTGGTGGTAGGTGTCAAGGTGAAATTTTAGTGAATGTAGGAAAATTGAATTTTAAAAATTTATGGTTGGGACTTAAGAATTACAGTAGGAATGGTTTGGATATGGTGGGGATTTTAATTTTTTTTAATTTTGAATTTGGAACAACAAAGACAAATTCCTAAAATTTTAGAGTTTGGTATGCTCCGATACCAAATGATATCATACCAGAACTACTAGAACGTATTACAAAGGCGTTTTAGCGGGAAAGAAGTTGTGGAGTAGCGAGGGAATAAAAATATGAGTTATTGAGAGCGTTAGAAGAGGATATGAGATGAATCTGTTGTTGNGACTACTAGAACGTATTACAAAGGCGTTTTAGCGGGAAAGAAGCTCTGGAGTAGCGAGGGAATAAAAATATGAGTTATTGAGAGCGTTAGAAGAGGATATGAGATGAATCTGTTGTTGAACAACAGATTCAGCGCGTTCGGTGGCTAGCAGATTGAAAATTCCCTAATGAAAAATTGGAAAAAATTAGAAAAAGAAGGAAATTGGTTGGAATCAAAAATCGAGAGGGCAGGTTGTCGGTTCTGCGATAGCGAGACTGTCTGCAATCTCGTCAAATCGATACTTTTTTGCTAATTTATATCATTGGATCTCTGTGATTCTGTCTAACACTCTTGTGTTAGTTTAGGTGTGAAATATACAAATACATAAGAATTGTGTGCTACGTCTGAAAGTTCCCAAAAAAATATTGTCTAAGGGACTGTTTGGCTAAGTTTATTAGGAGTGAAATACATTTTAAACGCAAGGGATTTAAATTTTCCGGTAATTTGTTGAGCAAAAGAAAAAACAGTTTTAAAACTTCCTATGCAATTCTCCGGAGTGAAAATCTACGATTACAGCAATCAAAGCGGTTATTTTCTAAATCCCTATCTAAAAATAAATTCAGAACTTCAAAAAAAAATATGAATTCAATAATAAGCATGGCATGAGCCAGAATACAGAATGAAATAAATGAAGATTTCAGTTAACCCCAAAGGGTACATACATTGAGTGAATAAAATCAGATTTAAATCAAGCAGATAAAACTTCTGACATTTTAAAAAAAATGCGACAACTTACAACAGTTGGAGGACTCAAAAGTTCTATTCCATTGCTTATCTGACCATAGGGCTCCATCAAATCAACGACGGATTGCATGTCTTCCCTTCTCAAAGTCAATCCAAGATGATCTGCAAGATGTTTGCTTATTCTCTTGAAAATTTTGGTTCCCCTCAACCATGCGGGAATAAAATTACCGAATGTCTGCACAAAAAAAATGATCACAAGACATCAAAAGCACAATATTGAATGACAAGTAAGAAAGTAGAGGAAATATATATTTAAGACCTTTTATGGGATGGAATGTAAATTTTGTCGAAATGGATTATCGTTAAAATGAAGAGAAAGGCACTAGAAGAAAAAAACCAGCAAAAGAGCATAAAAATAATAAAGGAGATGGTTTTTTGGCTTCATGAAGCCGCTAGAGCTACTAGGGCTGTCAAAAAAAAAACACGTCACTCCCATACTGACCATGTTCAGCTCGCTAAGTAGTTCATGTTCGGTTCATTCTTTAAACGACCAAGCCTTACACAAACAATAATTTTGAGCACGATTCATAAACGAGTTGAACACAAACAAAACTTTGTTCGATCGTATTCGGCTTGTGTTGGCTCGAAATAATTATATAATCAATATTGCTTATTATCTTTTATATTTTTATTTTTTTTTAATTTTAGATGTACAGAATTAGAGCGTTGGGTTGGGCGCAGCACAAGAGGACCTTGACCCACCGTGGTCATGCTTACATGAATCCAAACGACATTTGGAAGAGGGAAACATGTGATTAAATATGACAGCTGGGAATCGATGTCAAACATGCATAATGCCTTTACCTTCGAAGTTAGTGGCAGTCTTCCTACTTGGTCCTAAACTTTTTTTCTGCTTTTTAGTTGTTGCGAGTGCGAGCATGCAACTAGAGCTTGTGTCACAACCCAATTGACCACTCATTTTAGGGCGAACCTTGATGTGACAGAGGTGGAATATTTGGTCAAACTAAACTCTCACTAACACTTATCCTTAATTGTATAATCAGGACTCAATGAGTGATGAACTAATCTAGTTAAATCGTTACAAAACGTACATAATACATTTCATTCCATAATCCAATCATAAACTTGGAAGCATAGAAAAACATATCACCAATATATATATATATATATATATATATATATATATATATATATATATATATATATATATATATATATATA
>JXCR01052260.1:0-17353 GCA_002079205.1 Phalaenopsis hybrid cultivar
TCGACTCAAAGCCATCGGTCATAAAGAAAATCATAAAAAGGATGGTATCCTTACTTGCCTTGTCAATGAGTTGTGTGCCCAATACCTACATTATCAACATATACGAAGAAGGAGACAACATTTTGCCACTTATAACCACTCAATTTCCTCATAACATTATGCACACTATCCTTCCTTAGTGAATGCAAAATTTTATTTAGAAGGGACCTACAAATCATTGGCTCAGGTGAATTTTAGGGGTTGATGGAGATCCCTTTGCCGATCGGACAAGTGATGGTACTAAAAGGAAATGGAATAAATGTGTCAAAATATTGTGTTCCGGTACTTCCAAAAAAAAGAATATCCATTACAATTAAAAGGATGGATGATAATAAAATTCCCTTTAAATACCGGTCAGATCCAAGTTGGAGGGGCTGCAACCTCTGAAGCTATGACTAACTAGACACAAAAAACCTCTAAGTGCATTCAAAAGAATTTTTATTACAGAGAAAATGTCTTCGGAGGTGAGGCTGGACTCTAGGTAGCTCCTAGGGTAGATGAAGGAGGCTATCAAATAAAGGCTTAAAGACATGAGTATTCAAGGCACGATCTATAGATGGAGTTGTTACATTTTTTGGTATACAGTCGAAAGACGTTATTGGATTGTATGCTATTTTTTCAAAAATTAAGGATATCAACAATGAATTTTGCCTATGACAATTTCTTACAGAATTAAAAGATTTTGAGATTGCCACTTAATGCGATAGACTTGGAAAGCGGTTGAGTCAAGCTTCTCTCGATTTTAAAGAGAACTAATGAACAAACATCAAAACAATAAGGGTATATTTAAGATTGAATGAACTAAAGAATATCTCAAAAAAATGATGAAATAAAAAAAAATCAAATTAAATCAAATGAAATTAAAGCAATTAAAAATAAAATTCAAACTCAAATCTCAGCCTGGTTAGGGATGATTCATATCAACCTATCTCTAGCTTCATTTCTTTTCATGGGCTAAATTATCTTTCCACTAGAACAATGGGTCCTCCATCTCCTGTGGAAAAGGTTAGTTAGCACTATCTCCATAGAATAACACTATTCTTAGCCTTTTGTCCCTTACGTAACACGTTGGCTTGATCTATTAATATGGAACTACATCCCTTTTCACATAGATATTCTTTCGATCAGCTATTGAGCTGAATGTGAGACACTTGACATTCCTCATCAATCTAGTTCCTTCCAACAAATACTTTCCACAATCTCCGCAAATCTTGCAACTTCAATAATTTCCATAAATTCCATAATTCCATAAGTTTCCATAATTTTTCACATATTCCATAAATTTCCATAAACTCCATAAATTTTCATAAATTCCATAAATTTCCATAAATTCGATAAATTTCTACAATTTTCATAAATTCCATAAATATACATATCTTTGCATAAAATTTCATAAATTTCATGAATTTTCATAAATTCTATAAGTCTCCATAAATTCCTATAAATTTCCATAATTCCATAAATTTTCCACAAATCCCATAAATTCAAATTCTAAGGGTAGGAGTAAGGCCACCTTAGATGGAGCAAGGTTTTTTGATCCGTTGATCAACTATTGAGTTAAATGTGAGTCCCAGTGATTTTCTTCTCAAGTCTAATTCTTTCATTCACCTCTTGTGTTAGATGTGTGTCTATAATGTTCTTTTCCAATGTGACATACAATTTCTTTGACTAGCTCTCAAGTTGGATGTAAGTCTCTATGCTTCCTTTTTTATATAATCATCTAATCAAATCAATTCGCCAAATTATTAAATTTTCATCAAGAAATGTTTTGATAATTATCAACCTAAAAAATCTCAAAAGAAACAAAAAAATTTAAAAAATAAGTGAAAAAACAAAAATGGAAACATAGATTGAAACCACACTCAATCCTTTTTGCTGGGTACNTTCTCATATAAAAATGCAAGAACACATGAGCCAATCTCCAAAATCAAATGAACCAATTCAAAACAATACCTTCAAACCACAAAATTTAACACACCTACCCATCATAACGAACACTCCACATTAATCCAACTCATTCACAAGCTTAAACTAAACTATTCATTAATTTATTTCAAACCCACAAAATAAATTTAAAAACCCATCACCACGAATTTAAAAAAAATCCATGATGGTAAATTCAAAAGCCCAAGACCTGCCAAGTCTAAGTCCAAGTCCATCAACTAAAAAAATCAAAATCAAATTAAAGCCTCCATGACATAAAATTGAGCTCACTCACAACATTAANTAAACCCACAAAATAAATTTAAAAACCCATCACCACGAATTTTAAAAAAATCCATGATGGTAAATTCAAAAGCCAAAGACCTGCCAAGTCTAAGTCCAAGTAAAAAATCAAAATCAAATTAAAGCCTCCATGACTTAAAATTAAGCTCACTCACAACATTAAAATTAAGTTAAACCAAAGGTGGAGGGTCTCATGATCAAAATGACCAAATTTAGGTGCATGGAAAATGGCTTTTAATTTCAAAAATCCACCAAAAACTCCTCTTATGACAAGCCACTCAAGCCACATGCAATCCACACAAGCCATGTGTAAGCTATCATGCTGCTTATATCTAAGGGTGACCACTCTTTCAAGATTCCCTAAAACGTAGTTGTCCGCTCTAATGATTCACCTAAAATCATAATTATGCCTAAACCCTCATGATGGGACTTGTCCACCCAAAACCCCAGTCCAACCCTCATGATGAATGAGACAACCCATTAACATGACTTGGACCCAATGTCCACGAAAACGATCTCAGAACTTTTCAACTTAAATAAAATGACATAATTAACCCCCATTGGATTTATCACTCTCCATCACTGACCTCCCATAGCAAAATGGGACAATCCAAGGCTCTTACCCACACTATGGTCGGCGGTGGAGGTCAACTTGAGAGCCACACACAAGGGAAAAAACCCAAAATTGAACCCATCGATGTATACTCATCCCTTTTGGTCTTTCTTTCCTACTGGTGGTTGACCTAAGCGGCCTCTTGAGCCCTTAAGATAGCCAATTGGAGCTTTACTCCTTTCCCATGGCTGAGCTTATAATCAGGGCACCCTCAAGGCTAAAAAATAGAGTATGCACAAACCTTGGAAAACCCCTTTCAAATTAATTCCCCATCATTCCCAAAACCTTGAAAAGCTCATCCACATCATTCCCAAGCCACCCACACTACCCTCATAACCCTAATTATACCTATGAATACCTTGGTATTTTTGGCCTTGGAATCAACTTCTGCAAAACTTCACTTTGAACCTTCCAAAAGTTTCACCAAAATCTAAACCACTTCTCTAATCAAAATTTACCCCTCTCACCCTCTAACCTAGTGCTAGACAGAATCATGAGTCACCTTTTAGTGGAGTTCATTTCTAGGCTCAATCTTAGTACAAACTGGGGCAAGGAGGAGTGCGTCGCCTCCACACGAAGCTTCTAAGTCATTCTAATTGAGGCCTCACCTCTTGGATGAAGATGTAGATTCAAAACTATTAAATATTCCTCATTTTGGGCCTTTGTGAAGAGACTCAACAATTCATGTCCACCTAACCGTATAGATAGGTTCATCTTTCTTAGATGAAGCTGTAGGGACAAACCCTATGTACTTTGATTGAGAATCCAATAAGATAATAGGTTTAAAATGTAGATGGTTCCCAGTTTATAGTCTCGTGAGGATGATGAACAGATGTCGTCCATTTTCATGTATTTGGAATGAACGACACCGATCAGGTCAGCCGACACAACGATTCAGATCAGAACACTGCAGAGTGGGCCAAGTAGCAGCTGACGTGTAAAACAAATCAAATTAGCAAGTGATAAATAGGGCTTCAATAATTTCTAGGTTGATGCAACGCCAATGTTTTTAAGTAAAANACTAAAAAATAGAGTATGCACAAACCTTGGAAAAACCTTTTCAAATTAATTCCCCATCATTCCCAAAACCTTGAAAAGCTCATCCCCATCATTCCCAAGCCACCCACACTACTCTCATAACCCTAATTATACCTATGAATACCTTGGTATTTTTGGCCTTGGAATCAACTCCTGCAAAACTTCACTTTGAACCTTCCAAAAGCTTCACCAAAATCTAAACCACTTCTCTAATCAAAATTTACCCCTCTCACCCTTTAACATAGTGCTAGACGAAATCATGAGTCACCTTTTAGTGAAGTTCATTTCTAGGCTCAATCTCAGTACAAACTGGGGCAAGGAGGAGTGTGTCGCCTCCACACAAAGTTTCTAAGTCATTCTAATTGAGGCCTCACCTCTTGGATGAAGATGTAGATTCAAAACTATTAAATATTCCTCATTTTCGGCCTTTGTGAAGAGACTCAACAATTCATGTCCACCTAACCGTATAGATAGGTTCATCTCTCTTAGATGAAGCTGTAGGGACAAACCCTATGTACTTTGATTGAGAATCCAATAAGATAATAGGTTTAAAATGTAGATGGTTTCCAGTTTATAGTCTCGTGAGGATGATGAACAGATGCTGTCCATTTTCATGTATTTGGGATGAACCACACAGATCAGGTCAGCCGACACAACGATTCGGATCAGAACACTGCAGAGTGGGCCAAGTAGCAGCTGACGTGTAAAATAACTCAAATTAGCAAGTGATAAATAGGGCTTCAATAATTTCTAGGTTGATGCAACGCCAATGTTTTTAAGTAAAAAATTAGGGTATTTTTTATTTAAATAAATCCAAAATATGCATAATAAATTCAAAAATTCATATCTCAGCAAGGAAAATCAATAAAATAGCATAAAATACCTCTCGACTTGGTGAATAGTGGAGAAATTAACAAAATAAAAAATAAAATATTCACTATATCTATTTTGTTATTAATTAAGTGCCCCATAAGGTATTTTCATTATNTAGCAAGGAAAATCAATAAAATAGCATAAAATACCTCTGGACTCGGTGAATAGTGGAGAAATTAACAAAATAAAAAATAAAATATTCACTATATCTATTTTATTATTAATTAAGTGCCCCATAAGGTATTTTCATTATAAAAAAATAAATATAAATCATTGTGGCATGGAATTTTGCGGGAATTTCCTTGCTATGGTTGGAGATGCCTTCTAACATTTCCATGGTTAGAGAAATTCTCTAGCATCAAAANTGGGAATTTCCTTGCTATGGTTGGAGATGCCTTCTAACATTTCCATGGTTAGAGAAATTCTCTAGCATCAAAAGCCCTAATTTTTTATATCATTCCACTATTTGAATAACATATGTGTAGAAAATAGAATAAAAATAAAAAATGAATTCCTGAATTTGGTAGGCCTGGGGAAATCAAAGACATCAAGGAAAAACAAAAAATGAAGTAAAACATCGTAAAAATGATTATTAATTAAATTTTATAATAAATACAAAAAAAATTTACTTAAATTTAAATTTAAATTGAAATGGCACAAAGTTTTCTCTAATCAAAGGTAATAATTATAGAGTGCCTTTATAAAATTTTTAAAGTCTGAATGTATGTCTTAAATAACTAAATGTATTTTACTTATAAGGGATAACTCACTGAAGATAATTGTTAATTAACTACATAGGAGCCCTTAAAAATACTTTGGTGGGTTAAATAAAGAAGATTAAAATGTCAAATTAAATATTTACAAATATAACCCTCCTGGTAAGTGTAGCCGCTTCACATACGTCCCATCGTTTCATTGTTTGCTCAATGTTACAATTGTTGTCATTGAGGAGTCTCTAGCTTTGTTTCTATTATACCACCCTCTTCTCTGCATAATGCCCCATCTCGAATCATGTAGGTAAACTAAGAGGTGTGAAATCAGAGTACTAATACAAATAATAATGGAAACAAGAAAAAGAAGTATATGGGAAGCTTTCATAAAGTGAGCTTTTGTATCGATAGCTCCAAAGATTATATTTGAGGTGGAATAAAATCAAAATGCTTTAAATACATATCTATGAAAAGATCCTTGAAAAAGCTAACTACCATAAAATTCAAGTTTTTGTACCTGTTCTAGAGTTTGTATCTTCCTATAAGGACAAGCCCCTATAATTATTTACATCTTAAGTANTTCGTTTCATTGTTTGCTCAATGTTACAATTGTTGTCATTGAGGAGTCTCTAGCTTTTTTTTCTATTATACCGCCCTCTTCTCTGCATAATGCCCCAACTCGAATCATGTAGGTAAACTAAGAGGTGTGAAATCAGAGTACTAATACAAATAATAATGGAAACAAGAAAAAGAAGTATATGGGAAGCTTTCATAAAGTGAGCTTTTGTATCGATAGCTCCAAAAATTCTATTTGAAGTGGAATAAAATCAGAATGCTTTAAATACAAATCTATGAAAAGATCCTTGCAAAAGCTAACTACCATAAAATTCAGGTTTTTGTACCTGTTCTAGAGTTTGTATCTTCCTATAAGGACAAGCCCCTATAATTATTTACATCTTAAGTAGTCAAGACTACTTAAGAAAACTCTCGATTGAGATTATAATTAGTTCTAAAAAATTTCAAATATCCTCGTCAAGAGAAGGAACTTCAAAGTCTTATCCTAAGGGTAGTGAAGTTCTAAAGATTCCAAACTGTCCTATGGTTTTGTAGTTTTTCAATGTTTAGTTGATTTTCCTCTTTTGCTTCGGGTTTTAAGTATCTGTCCCTACAAAATAGAGTTGGCACACCCAAATAACATGAAAATTAAATTTGGGTAACATCTACCTNCAATGTTTTAGTTGATTTTCCTCTTTTGCTTCGGGTTTTAAGTATCTTTCCCTACAAAATAGAGTTGGCACACCCAAATAACATGAAAATTAAATTTGGGTAACATCTACCTAATGTCTTCAGCAGCCTAATAAATTAGAGTTAGCATGTTTTGATTTAATTGATTGGTTATTATTTTTATTTTAAACAACCTGATTAAGATGCCCATGACTTTCTATCATCCTAAGGTTATCAAGTTCACTGATCTACCTAGTATGAGTGGTAGTGAAACCTACTATGACCAGAAGATTCTTATCAGCAACCATGGGTTGCGTCATCGAAGAGATCTTTGTAGACCTAGTTAAAGGGGTTAAAGTTGCATTTGGTGATCTTCGTTCATTAGGGTTTCCTTTATTTTATTTATTTTTCAGATTTTAGGTGTTGAAAATTTTAAGGTTCTTAATTCTTTTTAGTCGATTAATTTTTGTTTTGTCATTTTGTGTTTTTACTTATTGTTTTGGATGACCCAGAAAAGATCCCATGGTTCTGTTGTATCAGAGTCATTGAGATTTTTAGTTCGATTAGTCAGAAGTGACTGGAAGGTAGTTTGTTAGAAGCCATGGGTTGTCCCCTCAAAAATTCCTTCTCAAACTAGATTTCATTTTAAGGTTTGAGTTTATTTTTTAATGTCTTTTAGGGTGAATTATATTTCATTTGGGTTGGTTTGTTACCTTAAACCAAACTCTCCTCGACCAAGCTAAGTGTGCTTTTGTTCTTGCAAAAAAAGTCAAAATCTCCTTAAACTCTAGTCACCTATGTTTAGGTTGACTTTAAATTAGTTCAAGTTAGGTTGAACTGATCTAAAATGAGTCTTATGGTAATCCAAGTTAAGCTGAGTTAGGCTGGTTTTCCCTTGGAGTATATTTAAACTTGTTTATATCATCCAAGGTCTTATAGTATTGGCCCAAGTTGATTTAGTGAGGTGAAACTAATCTTACTTGGTTTGGATTGGCTTGAGATAAACTAAGCTAAACTAACCTTGGTTAACTTAGGAACAAACTAGGTTGAGCTAGGCTGGTCCAAGTTAAATTCCTTAGGCTAAATTAAGTTTAAGTTAAATTAGACGTGGATGAAGTCCAAGTTAAATTAAACTTGAGTTGACCTTTTTTTATGTATAAATTGGGTTAGTATTAGACTGATCCATGATTAAACTAGGGTTGAGATATGAGCTAACCCTAAAATTGAGTTTCAAGTCTAGTCAATCAGAGTTAATTCTGATTGGCCCGAGGAAAAGTTAACTTGGGTTAACCTAAGTTAGATTGGGTTAGCNGGTATCATCCGTTGATTGATAGCATGGGTCTTTCACCGAAGAAATCTACTAACTTGTAGGCTCCTCCTACATAGACCTTTTCAATGACAAATGGTCCCTCCCAAGTTGGTTCGAATTTTCCACTTATCTTGTGGTGTGCAAGAATAGGCCTTTTGAGTACGAGTATGAGGTCACCAACTTTGAATGTCCTTGGGTGGACCAATTTGTCATACCATTTTTGCCTGGTAAAGTTCTAAGTGTTGTTGTGCTTCAATTCATTTTCCCTCAAGACTCTCCAGTTCTTCAAGTCTGAGTTTTGCACTTTCTTCTGTTGTGAGTTGGTTGGCAACAACGACTCTAAGAGACGACATCTGAATTTCTAACGGTAACACGCCTCAGACCCGTACACGAGCATATAGGGTGTACACTGAGTGGGAGTCTTGAACGTCATCCAGTAAGCCCACAAAGCTTCTAGTAACTTATGTCAATCTTTTTTATTTTCGTTCAGTGTTTTCTTTAAAATCTGTATCAATGTCTTGTTGAAGACTTCAACCAATCTATTTGCTCTGAGATAGTAAATTATAGAGTATCTCCAATCTATCCCGTGTCTTTTAACAAAATTATTGATTTTGTGCTTTTAAAGGTTGTTCTACTGTCGGAAATTATTCTTTGTGGTACTCTAAAATGGTAGAAAATTTGGCTTTTGAAGAATTGAAGGACTCGCTGTGTCGTAGCCTCTCGTAACGGTACATCCTTTGCCCATTTAGAGAAATAGTCTGTAGTGGCAAGTATAAATCTCTGTCCTTTGGAGGATGGAGTGTCTATCAGACCTATTATGTCCATGCCCCAACACTTGAATGGCCACGAGGCAATGATTGGGTGTAGCACAGTCGGGGGTTGCTATAAGACCACCCCATGCAACTGTTACTGGTGCAATCTTCAGGCCGTACCCATGCAGTCGGNCTAAAGTCCTCTAACTCTACACACTTCAAAGAATATTTGCCTATTTTTTGCACTCAATCATATGAACTACATTCTCATTCATACAACCTTATGTGATTCTTTTCAATTGTTGACTGAGACAATACCAGCCTGGTTCTTACATGTTCTCACAACAAATTTTAACATTAATTGTTGACTAAGACAATACCAGCCCGGTTCTTACATGTTCTCACAACAAATTTTAACATTTAGGAATGACCAAATCAAGAAGCAAATGAAGTGCATGGATTTAAATCATCACAACTTCTTCCAACATTCCATCCCGGTTCTTACATGTTCTCACAATAAATTTTAACATCTGGATTGGCCAAATCAAGAAGTCATCCCAGTTCTTACATGTTCTCACAACAAATTTTAACATCTGGATTGGCCAAATCAGTTGTTGACTGAGACAATACCAGTCTGGTTCTTACATGTTCTCACAACAAATTTTAACATCTGGATTGGCCAAATCAAGAAGTAAAACAATACCAGCCCGGTTCTTACATGTTCTCACAACAAATTTTAACATCTGGAATGACCAAATCAAGAAGCAAATGAAGTGCATGGATTTAAATCATCACAACTTCTTCCAACATTGTCAAACCAAGAAGTAAATGAAGTGCATGGATTTAAATCATCACAACTTCTTCGAACATTAAAGATCAATACTCTCCACAACTTCCACAATTATTGATTGAGACAATACCAGCCCGGTTCTTACATGTTCTCACAACAAATTTTAACATCTGGATTGGCCCCGAAAGACAATACCAGCCCGGTTCTTACATGTTCTCACAACAAATTTTAACATTTAGGATTGGCCAAAAAATACCAGCCCGGTTCTTACATGTTCTCACAACAAATTTTAACATCTGGATTGGCCAAATCACCATCCCGGTTCTTACATGTTCTCACAATAAATTTTAACATCTGGATTGGCCAAATCAAGAAGTCATCCCAGTTCTTACATGTTCTCACAACAAATTTTAACATCTGGATTGGCCAAATCAGTTGTTGACTGAGACAATACCAGTCTGGTTCTTACATGTTCTCACAACAAATTTTAACATCTGGATTGGCCAAATCAAGAAGTAAAACAATACCAGCCCGGTTCTTACATGTTCTCACAACAAATTTTAACATCTGGAATGACCAAATCAAGAAGCAAATGAAGTGCATGGATTTAAATCATCACAACTTCTTCCAACATTGTCAAATCAAGAAGTAAATGTCTGGTTCTTACATGTTCTCACAACAAATTTTAACATCTGGATAGACCAAATCAAGAAGTAAATGGTCGGCTCAGTTCTTACATGTTCTCACAACAAATTTTAACATCTGGATTGGTCAAATCAAGAAGTAAATGATCTGATTCTTACATGTTCTCACAACAAATTTTAACATATGGATTGGCCAAATCAAGAAGTAAATGAAACATGGATTTAAATTATCACAACTTCTTCTAACATTAAAGATCAATACTCTCCATAACTTTCATCCAACACTTTTAATCATGTTCTCACAACAAATTTTAACATCTGGATTGGCCAAATCAAGAAGTAAATGAAGTGCATTGATTTAAATCATCACAACTTCTTCGAACATTAAAGATCAATACTCTCCACAACTTCCATCCAAAACTAAAATCAATATAAGTTCTTCCAACATTAAAGATCAATACTCACCACAACTTTCATCCAACACTTAATTACTTATCATTTTAAGAAGAAAGATAAGGAAAACTACTCAGAATCCATGGAGAAAACAAAATTATACTTTATTTTAAAGATAGAAATCATTGTTAAACCAATAACAAGTCTCAATTAAAACAAAAAATAATCTAAAATAAAAGATAGAAACTTATCTCAAGTCCTCCACCAAACTCTTGAAGTTCATTTGAATCTCTACTCTTTTACAATACTCTCAATATAAAAACTAAAACAAAAAGGAAAGGATGATAGGTGGCTGGGCCCCTCCATTGGGTCTTGTCGTACCATCACATTCTTTCCCTTCAGTGATGAATTATCTTTGATGGTCAACCTCAGCAGTGAGGGCAGCCCTTCCTTTTCCTATCGGCTGACAACATCCATTAGAGGCCCCTCATAATCCATGTCGACTTGATTAAATTCCATTTCAAAGTCCATAGTGCCACTCTACGGTGTCATTTCCATGTTGAGTGTGAGATTCCAACCATCTTTAAAAGCGAAGATCAGCCTCTGGCATAAAATTCCTCTGTAGGCGACAAAAAAATTTTCAGTGAGCTAAAACTTAGCGTGAACAAGAACAAAATAAAGTATTTATTAAAGAAAATTTTAGTTTATTTNTCTATGGTGTCATTTCCTTGTTGAGTGTGAGATTCCAACCATCTTTAAAGGCGAAGATCAGCCTCTGGCCTAAAATTTCTCTGCAGGCGACAAAAAAAATTTCAGTGAGCTAAAACTTAGCGTGAACAAGAACAAAATAAAGTATTTATTAAAGAAAATTTTAGTTTATTTTGGTGAAGAAGTCATTTATTTGTGTATGCATTTTGGTTAAATTATTAGGATATTAAGTTAAAAAAGAGAAAATTGAAGTGTGTAATTTTCAAAAATTTTCATTATGTTGAGGTTAATCTTATTACAAAAACTTTGGACCCTATCACAGACATTTGGCCACATAGATAACCCCAAAATAATCTAAATTTTAAAATTTCAAATTAAGCGATGGCAAGCACTGTCAGGTTGTGTAGTATGTCTTCAAGTATCATCCGTTGATTGATAGCATGGGTCTTTCACCTAAGAAATCTACTAACTTGTAGGCTCCTCCTACATAGACCTTTTCAATGACAAATGGTCCCTCCCAAGTTGGTTCGAATTTTCCACTTATCTTGTGGTGTGCAAGAATAGGCCTTTTGAGTACGAGTATGAGGTCACCAACTTTGAATGTCTTTGGGTGGACCAATTTGTCATACCATTTTTGCCTGGTAAAGTTCCAAGTATTGTTGTGCTTCAATTCATTTTCCCTCAGGACTCTCCAGTTCTTCAAGTCTGAGTTTTGCACTTTCTTCTGTTGTGAGTTGGTTGGCAACAACGACTCTAAGAGACGACATCTGAATTTCTAACGGTAACATGCCTCAGACCCGTACACGAGCATATAGGGTGTACACTGAGTGGGAGTCTTGAACGTCATCTAGTAGGCCCACAAAGCTTCTAGTAACTTATGTCAATCTTTTTTATTTTCGTTCAGTGTTTTCTTTAAAATCTGTATCAATGTCTTGTTGAAGACTTCAACCAATCTATTTGCTCTGAGATAGTAAATTATAGAGTATCTCCAATCTATCCCGTGTCTTTTAACAAAATTGTTGATTTTGTGCTTTTAAAGGTTGTTCTACTGTCGGAAATTATTCTTTGTGGTACTCCAAAATGGTAGAAAATTTGGCTTTTGAAGAATTGAAGGACTCGCTGTGTCGTAACCTCTCGTAATGGTACATCCTTTGCCCATTTAGAGAAATAGTCTGTAGTGGCAAGTATAAATCTCTGTCCTTTGGAGGATGGAGTGTCTATCAAACCTATTATGTCCATGCCCCAACACTTGAATGGCCACGAGGCAATGATTGGGTGTAGCACATTCGGGGGTTGCTATAAGACCACCCCATGCAACTGTTACTGGTGCAATCTTCAGGCCGTACCCATGCAGTCGGACATCATTGCTGACCAATAATATCTGAGCCTTTTGATTTTCATTTTCATCTTCAGTTCTGACTGGTGAGCGCCACACAATCCGACATGTACTTTTTTGACAATATTCTTTACTCGACTTTTCTTAAACATTGTAGCCACATCTGGTCGAATGATCTCCTGTAGAGGACATCACAAATTAAGATGTATGACATAACCCTTTTTGTAATGTGATGTGTCTCAGACTTGTCCTTTTGACAGCTTTCCAGTATGCAATATTCTATTAATGACTTGCGCCAATCTTCATTGATATCAACAACTGCATTTATCACTTCTTCTTTTCTGAGGAAGTGTAGAGTTTTGAGGTTGATTCGAGACAAAACTTATCTTCCTTGTACTGTGATTTCAATGGAATCCTCTGGAGGACATACCAATTCTTTTGTGAGTTTCGCTAAAGCATCGACATGGGCATTATCTCCCCTAGGAATCCGATAGAAAGTCACATTAGGGATCTGCTCTAGCAGCTTCATCGTGTACTGATGGTATTCTGCTAGCCGTGGTTTCAAAATTTTGTATTGTTTGACAACTTACTGGATGATGAGCTGAGAGTCGCTATATATGACAATGTTTGTTATATCCATTGAGATTTTCAATTCCAATCCGGTGATTAAAGCTTCATATTCTGCTTCATTGTTGGTGCACGGCTCTGTCAGGTGGTATGAGAACCTCAATATATCTTTATCTGGCGTGATAAATATCAAACCAATACCTTCTTTGCCTGGTATAACTATGTCATATCCTTTTTCCTTTCTAGCTGATGAAGCTCCGTCGAAGTACATTTCCCAGCGTTGCACACTGGAGAATTCCATTTCTACTACCTGCTCATATGGTAACTCATCATTGAGAGGGGATCTAGCTGACAGTGGGTGTGTAGCGAGAAAGTCTACTAGAATCTGTCCCTTGATAGCACCGATGGAAATAAAAGTTATATCAAATTGCAATAAGATCATTAACCATCTTGCTAGACGTCCAGAGAGTGTTGGTCGGGTCAACAAATATTGCGACGGGTTAGCTATCGAGATTAGGGTAATCTTATGAGAAAGCATATAATGTCTAAGCTTCTGGACAACAAAAATCGAGGCTAAAAAATGCTTCTCGATGGGTGGATACCATATCTCAGTCAGTATTAGATGATGACTTAAATAGTAGAGTGCATTTTCTTTACCCTCATCATTGACTTGGGCTAAGAGGGCTCCAATAGAGTCATCTAAGTCCGCGGTATAAAGTATCAACGGTTTAATTAAGTATTTCTTAATGTCGAGAATTAAGTATTTCTTAATGTCCTTGAAGGCACGCTGGCATGTCTCTTCCTAAATGAATTTAGCATCCTTTTTAATTAATGCCGAGAATTGCTGACACCTACCAGAGAGATTAGAAATAAAGCATCTCAGATATGCCAACTTGCCCAGGAAGGAACGCAGATGTTTCAAGGTTTTAGGAGGAGGCATTTCCAAGATAGCTTTAATCTTATCTGGCTCAATCTCGATTCCCCGATGATGGACAACAAATCCTAGAAATTTCCTGGAGGTAACGTCAAAAGCACACTTTAAGGGATTCATTTTAAGGTCATATCGTCATAATTGTTCAAACACGACAAATCATGCAAATGGTCTACCTTTCATTTACTTTTGATGACCAAATCATCCACGTAGCATTCCACTTGATTGTGAATGAGGTCGTCAAAAATCTTTATCATTACACGTTTGTATGTTGCTCCAGCGTTCTTTAGGCCGAATGATATCACTGTGTAATAGAAAATTCCAATCGGTGTTCTGAAGGTTGTAAGTGCTGCATCCTCGGGAGCCATCTTGATTTGATTGTATCCTGACGATCCGTCCATGAAGGAGAAAATTTCTTGTGTTGAAGCAATGTCCTCCATCATTTCTGATATTGGTAGTGGAAACTCGTCTTTTGGACATGTCTTATTCAAATCCCTGAAGTCTACACAAACATAGATTTGTCCATTTTTCTTCTTAATAGGTACAATGTTAGAAACCACGTGGGGCATTGCTCTTCTTTTAGAAACTTAGCGTCTATTAGTTTCTTCACCTCGCAATTACGTGTTCCTCTATTTCGAGGCATATTCTTCTGGGAGTTTGTTTCACTGGGGTTATATTTTTGTCCACCCTGAGTTTATGTACTGCAACCTCTACTGACAGTCCTGACATTTCATCATAACTCCATGTGAAGCAATCTTTGAATTCTGTCAACAATCTAATCAATTGCAAAGATTCTTCATCATTGAGTAGAGAGCTTATAAATGTAGGTCAGGGTTTCTCTTCAGTCTCGATGTTGATTTGTTTTAATTCATCAACAGTAGATTTAATTTTATCCTCAAATTATGGCGGAGCATCTTCTATTAGCTGATCAGTAGAGTCATCCTCTATATTGAGGCAATCCTCTTCCAATTCAGCAGTAACAACCATACAAAATTTTGAATCATCGGCTGGTCTGACTGTACCAAATCTGAGACCCTGTTTAGAGTTTGGAGTTCGACTTTTAATATTCCATAATTTTTCAAAAAGTTGAAATTTATCTTTTAGCATTTGTTTTAGCAAGTGTCCCTGTTGAATTAACTTTTGCACACAAGGCAAAAACAACCAAAAGGCAATTCCATTAATTCATTGGGATCATCATCCAAGTTTGCATGATTTTCAAGATCAGTAGAGGTAGAAGCACAGTAAAATTTGATCAGCTTTAAACCAACACTACGGACTTCCTTCACCTCTAAACTCTTGACCTTTTGAGGGAGGATCCAAGTAAGGGTCAAAACATTCACATAATAGTTTATCCGATCATACATCGTCTCATATTCGCTTTTCTCTGTATCTTCTAAGGATATCTCATATTGAGGTTTCTTCTATTTTGTCATCACTATTTCATCTTTGGAACTGTCTTCATCACTAATGTTGATGGTTGGCCTAGTCTGTTCAATGATTAAGGTTGTTTTTCCTCATCCATGTTCCCGGCCTCGACCTTAGGTGCGCGAACTAAAAGGACCTCCACCAACTTGTTGCAAAAGAGTAGTGGAAGATTTCTGAAGCTGAGTTGAATGGCCTCCTCTTTGTGATTTTTCTAAATCTTCATTTTTGTTTGTCATAGTTTCACGAGAGAAGACTGTTTTCTTTGGAGGTGCGTAGTAGGCAGCATCTTCATGAATACCAACTTCATGAACTAAAAATGATTGTAGATCTCCTTTGATGCAATGTTCTTGTCCCTCTTTGTAATACTTAATGCACTGATGCAGAGACGATGGAACCATGTTGTGTTCATGAATCCATGGTCGACCCAGTAGAGCGTTCAAAGAGGTCTCGGCATCGATGATATGGAATTTAGCAGTTGTTGCTAGTTCTCCAACCTTCATAAGCAATGTAATCAATCCAAGGGCTCTCTCTCCCTTTTGGTTGAATCCTCTTAGCATCATTTTATTGTCGTAAGTTCCTGAGCTTCAATGTCCAAATAGACTAATGTCCGTAGACTCATCAAGTTGAGAGATGCTCCAGGATCTACTAAAACTCTATACAATACAAATTTGTTAATGTTAACAGAGATGTAGAGTAGACGATTGTAGTCGGTGGTACCGAGCAGCAAGTTTTCATCTGTGAAGGTTACCCCAGGCTGTTCTTTCGACGAAAAAACTTCATCTGAGGATGTGCTGGCCAGCTGAGCTAAACAAATCTCTAGGTTAAGCAAAGCTGTAACCAAAGACTCTCTCATCTCATTTGATAGGATCAAAACGTCGTAGATTCTTAATCTGGCTGGCAACCTCCTAAGATGAACTAGCACATTGCAATCGGACCGACGATTTTATATATGCTTAAAAGTAAAAGTTAAATATGGACGTAATAAATATTCAATAATTGTAAAGTCACACTTATCAACGCAAGTGTACGTATCACTCAAGTAATATAGGGCTCTGATGGAGTCCTAGATATCGACCCCACAGAGAGTGGTTTAAAACTGTGAACTAAGATCTTAGAAAAGCAATACTTTAATCACAACAACGAAGTTCAATTTACTTATATGTCACTAATAGGCAATTGAAATAAATATGTAATTTTAATAACTATTAAATAACTAATGACACTAATGAGTGTTTAAATATGATATTCAATATATAAGAAAGCATTCTTCTCCTTGTCAAGAAATTATAGTTAATGGATAAAGTGAATTAGTTCAAATTTTATTATGTCAAATAGGAGCATACCTATTCTTTACCCTTTGGTCCAGGCATAAAGAGCATTGACTAATTGTACATTATTTTATTGAATCTGCGGCTAGGCTAGGAGGATACAGACTCACTTTGGAGCTCCCACGTTCCCCTCACCTGAGGGCTAATATCTACACTTCAGCACCCAAACGATAAGACTGAATTGAGGATTTTAGTCTGTCACTCTAAAATCTCCAATTCTACGCCCGATAATATTATTTTCATATTTATTTGCACCTAACTTCCTAGGGCTTTGACCTCTCTGAATCTTAAATGTAATCTTCACTTTAGTTGTAAAACTCAACATATTTTAACAAATCAATTGACCAAATTGAAAGTAAATTAAGATCGAAGTGAAAAGATCATCACAATTTCTTAAACATTTTCATGGCTTCACCAATTCAAATCACAATTTCACAAATCTTGAGA
>JXCR01052260.1:33451-47247 GCA_002079205.1 Phalaenopsis hybrid cultivar
GAATCTCCTTCCCCACATAAGTGGATATGTTTCCAGTAATCTTGATTCGTCTTGGTGAGGATCTTCCTTAACGGGTATCTCCTTAGGAGCCTGGGCTTTAATGGCCCTCTAAACTCTCCTGTTGCAGTTTCTCCTTTGAGTTTGGGTTAGTGGTGCAATTCTTGAACTTGATCCAATTTTGAATACTGATGGTAGGACAGCTAATTCCTCATTAGGATCTTTTTTCCCCTTAGCAACAGTGGGGACAACATACTTGGTAGGTGCCATAGTGGCAACAGTAGTCTTGGCCTACTTATAAGAAGGGAAGTCCTAAAGACAATTTAAGTTGAATTCAATAGATGGCTCCTGAACTTTTGGAGCAGTGACTTTCATTATGACAAACGGGGCCTTCCCGAGGATGACCTCAAGATCATCAAATTCGGCTCTGAACTTAATGGTAGGAGCGACATTGTGGGCTTCATGACTTGTCGGCATGTTGCAAGAAAAAGTTAGTGTTGGGAGGCCATTGTAATAGCTTTAAAACAGAATGTTCTGGGGTTAGCTATATGGCAAAAACCTTGTAATCTTAGTGCAAGCACTGAAAATTAACAGAGGTTGATTTGTAGATCAGGTAAGTCTTAGTTTGTGGGGATTTAAAAATTTTAGTAAAAAGGTAATTTAAAATTAGAAAAATTTAATTAATTTTGAAGCGCGTGCGACACAACGTAATTTGATTTAATATGCAAAATAGCAAATCAAANAAACATTCACATAATAGTTTATCCGATCATACATCGTCTCATATTCGCTTTTCTCTGTATCTTCTAAGGATATCTCATATTGAGGTTTCTTCTATTTTGTCATCACTATTTCATCTTTGGAACTGTCTTCATCACTAATGTTGATGGTTGGCCTAGTCTGTTCAATGATTAAGGTTGTTTTTCCTCATCCATGTTCCCGGCCTCGACCTTAGGTGCGCGAACTAAAAGGACCTCCACCAACTTGTTGCAAAAGAGTAGTNTGCATGTTTACTGAATTTGAAGCTAGGTTGGGAGGATATCAGCTCTAACTTCGGAAGTCTCACGTTCCCCTCACCTGAGGGCTAACATCTACACTTCAACACCCAAACGATAGGACCGACTTGGGGATTTTAGTCTGTCACTCTAAAATCTCCAATTCTATGCCCGATAATATTATTTTCATATTTATTTGCACCCAACTTCCAATGGCTTTGACCTCCCTGAATCTTCGATGTAATCTTCACTTTAGTTGTAAAACTCAACATATTTTAAACAAATCGTTTGCCAGATTGAAACTAAATTAAGATTGAAGTGAAAAGATCATCATAATTTCTTAAACGTTTTCATGGCTTCACCAATTCAAATAACCATTTCACAAATCTCGAGACAAGGAGAAAGATAGAGAAAATTACTCAGAACTCATGAGGAAAATATAACAAAACTCGAAATTCATATATAAAATCAAAGTTATACAAACTACAACAAGTAAATAACTTATCTTTAATTTCTCCCCAAGAACACTCCTTGAAGTTCTTCTGATTCTCTTCCTTTCTTTACAACACATAGAATTCCTTTTCCAAGTAGCAAGGAGGAAGAAATCTCTCACTTTCCCTCCACTTTTACAATCTCTGAAAGAAATCCTCACAATTGTTACACACTAATGGAAATCCTTGGGAAAAACTCGCATGCAGTAGAATCTATGATGTCTTAGTTCAAATCTAGTTCAAATCTAGTTCACAATTGTTGGTGACCTAGTTCAAATCTCCACATTTTGGTCCTTTTCACTTTAAATTTGCTCCTTTTTGTATCTTTTTGCTCCATTGACCCCAATTCATCGTTCCTGCAACAAAACATCAAAAATACCTTTCTTTAAAATGCAATATCATTAGAAATAGTATAAAATATGTATGAAAATCTCAACATATTTTCTTTTGGTCAATGATGTTTCATGATAGAGCGTCCTAGCAGAAACATCGGTATGACAAAGGGAAGTATGCTCCCCATGATGCAGACCGGCTACAGTACTAGAAAATTTCTTCATCTTTTCCTTCAGAATTTTAGGAATGTCTTTAAAGTGGGAGATCGGTAGGACTCTCGGACCTAGTCTTGACTTAAATGATCAACGACTTATAATCCTGGTAGCAGTAGAATCTATGGTGACAATAGCAGTGTCGACTCTGCTTCCCAAGAGAAACCAAACGGGAATACGAGCAGGCAAACTTTCAGTTGACTTCTGAGATTTTCTGGCAGATTTGACGTCCCTTAAAGTTTCTTTCTTCATATGAGGGGAAATTGCATGTCCCACACGTTTAAGTAATTCATTAACTGAGCAGCCCTCTTTGACAGCTAGTCTCTAAAAAACTGAACTTACTCTGGTGACAGGAGTATGTTTCTTTTTCTCCATACCCTATCCATGAAGTGTTGGTAATGTGGCAGTGATTTTTCAGATACTCTTGTATCCATTGGTATCCATTAAAGAATGGAATCTCCTTCCCCACATAAGTGGATATGTTTCCAGTAATCTTGATTCGTCTTGGTGAGGATCTTCCTTAACGGGTATCTCCTTAGGAGCCTGGGCTTTAATGGCCCTCTAAACTCTCCTGTTGCAGTTTCTCCTTTGAGTTTGGGTTAGTGGTGCAATTCTTGAACTTGATCCAATTTTGAATACTGATGGTAGGACAGCTAATTCATCATTAGGATCTTTTTTCCCCTTAGCAACAGTGGGGACAACATACTTGGTAGGTGCCATAGTGGCAACAATAGTCTTGGCCTTCTTATATGAAGGGAAGTCCTAAAGACAATTCAAGTTGAATTCAATAGATGGCTCCTGAACTTTTGGAGCGGTGACTTTCATTATGACAAGCGGGGCCTTCCCGAGGATGACCTCAAGATCATCAAATACGGCTCTGAACTTAATGGTAGGAGCGACATTGTGGGCTTCATGGCTTGTCGGCATGTTGCAAGAAAAAGTTAGTGTTAGGAAGGCCATTGTAATAGCTTTAAAATAGAATGTTCTAGGGTTAGCTATATGGCAAAAACCTTGTAATCTTAGTGCAAGCACTGAAAATTAACAGAGGTTGATTTGTAGATCAGGTAAGTCTTAGTTTGTGGGGATTTAAAAATTTTAGTAAAAAGGTAATTTAAAATTAGAAAAATTTAATTAATTTTGAAGCGCGTGCGACACAACGTAATTTGATTTAATATGCAAAATAGCAAATCAAACTTGAAAGGGAAATGTGAAGTTTTTAGGACCCAGTGCAGGACCCATTTAGCAACACACAATGCCCAGGTGGAACTAGTCCACCAACACACCTATTGGGGGTCCGAACCTACATGAAGATTTAAAGAGTCCTTAATGGCCTCCTGAACCCCTCTGTTCAAAGGTGATTGAACAGACAGTCCTGAAGTCCAAAGAGTTGGCCGTACTTTTCCAAGATAGAAATGGGTAAAGTATGTCAATGGAAGAAGTCTAATTTTGTCCAAGGGAGACATGGACACATTACCAATGTGTGAAGATAACATTTCCTTATTTTAAATGGAAAGAAAAGCTTATCCTCAGCGAAGTCGCCAGAAGCTGTCGGCATTATTTTGGTTGATGAGTTGCTCGTAAGAAGCTGTCATTCACCGGAATTGAAATCCGGTCGCCCGCTTTGGAAGGACATTTTAATTTATATATATAGTTTTAGAAAAATATGAAATCAAACTAACCCCATACTTTTCACAGTTTAAATGAAAGAACACTATACCTCAAACCCTGTATCTATCCCGAAGGATAAACACAAGACTTGAGAATGAGACTCGATCAAATTAACTAAGAAATATATGACATCTATTTGGTCTGCAAAATCGTTTTATTTACCAAAAATTTCCCGTATTTAATATGAAGAATTAAATAAAATTTATATTAAGCTGGGTTCAAACAATCTTTCTATAAGGGCAAACTCCTATAGTTAATTACATCTTAGATAACCGAAGTCACCTAAGAAAACTCTCGATAAAAAATCAAGAAATATTATCTTCAAGGAGGTCAAATTATAGGCCTTTTCAATGAAATTGGACAGAGAAGTGTGAAAAGGGATTGGTTCAAATTTGAAACATTTATTGTAGAATCCAAAGAAGGAAGACTTATAAGATGTCATGGATCCGGAGGAGAGCCTTAGTGACTTCCCAGTCTATACTATTGTTTGGCTTCAATTTTGAGGAGAAATTTACTTGAGTGTTTTATTCTTCCAATTTTATTTGTTAGGGCTTACATTTGTGTGGAACGATCATAAAATTAGCCTGGAAGATGTAAGGATTTAGGTCGTGACGAACGACAACCTCAGAATCCTAAGACGAGTTAGATCTTATATTGTACAGCAGAGCTGTACAAAGGACTAAAGATAAGGTGAGGATTTATGTTGCATACGTAAACTACCTCAAAGTCCTATGAATTTTTTGTTTATTTCTAAGGATGGAAATGGTTTATCTGGGGAAGACAGGTTTTGCTGTGAATATGGTCGTGCTGCCCACCATGCTAGCTCCAAGCTCCTTGCCGTGACGAGTTTAAGTTTTCTAGGGTGGATGTCAAATCAGGTCGCTCTATGATTGTAGCTCCTTATAAATTTATTGGGGCATGCTAAAGTTGATTAGAGTGACACCGATTAGGATCCAACGGTTCCCTCTTTTCGGCACCACTATTTTCTATTAGATTCACTTAGTCCAAATGACTTTACTAAAATCAACTTAATGAGTTCCGTATTTTCATTTAGATCGTNTGCTCTATGATTGTAGCTCCTTAAAAATTTATTGGGGCATGTTAAAGTTGATTAGAGTGACACCGATTAGGATCCGACGGTTCCCTCATTTTGGCACCACTATTTTTTATTAGATTCACTTAGTCCAAATGACTTTACTAAAATCAACTTAATGAGTTCCGTATTTTCATTTAGATCGTGGGAAGCCTCGTTTGCAATCGTCGGTTACCCCCTCCGAGGGATTCTCGATCTTCTGATAGAGACACTTTAATTTAGTTGTAGTTGTGGTTTTTGTGATGTTTGTGATTAAAGTTTGAGTTGTTTTACATTTTGAATGTTGTGGAGGTGATTTTTATTTTGGTTGATTTTAATTTTGGTTTGGTTTTTGGTTTTGTGGCTATCCTAGCAGTTTTTGTTTTCATGCAGGGTGACATTGTTGTTTAGCATGCAAGTTTNGGTTTTGTGGCTATCCTAGCAGTTTTTGTTTTCATGCAGGGTGACATTGTTGTTTAGCATGCAAGTTTTGTAAGCATAAAAAGTACACTATGAAAGTACAAGAAAGACGACACTGTAAACTATAAAAAACGTACCTGGCGGGTCTTCTCGTTCCACCACCTAAAACTCAAAAATGCATGTAAGGGCATTTTATATGAAGTGAGAAAAATAAGGTATTAGTGATCTACCCAACCCTAGGTCATATCTTGGTGGGTCCCTATTAATTTGATTAAGAATGATTTTTGTTAATCAAAACATATTAAGTTTAATAGACCTCTAAGGTATCCAACTGATCTAGAGAAAGAAGCCGGTCCATGCTTTCCTTTCACTGCTTGGTGAAAAGTCTCAAGCTCTTTTTAAACTTATTATGTTGCTTAATAACCCATCCTGTAAATACCTTTAATGCTCAATGAACATTGATATTTCAATTTTTCCTAAGAGTAGGGTAATTATCACATATAATTTAATTTGAGTATTAAGTGGGTGAAGATCCTTAAAGAGGCAAGTTAATGTTGTGAAGACAGTTAGCCAACTTTTTAATTTGGGCTTGTAGTGTTTTTAAAGATGTTCGATTTTTAATTATGTTCACTTTTCTAATCCTCTTTTAACCAAATTTGATTTAGCCTAGGTCACTACTAAACCCTTTAGACTTTTGATAGATGTCTTAGTTATATTTTGAAAGAGATTGAATTTTAAGTGATGATGATTCATTTTTTAAAGTTATTTCAACATCAAATAGGAGTGTTAAATTATTGAGTTATCAACACCCAAAATCGAACCCCTAAGTCTAGGAACATTTAATTGACTAGACTTCCAAATTTTAATAATTTAAGGAAATTACAAGTTTATNATACCCCTAAGTCTAGGAACATTTAATTGACTAGACTTCTAAATTTTAATAATTTAAGGAAATTACAAGTTTATCCTTTAATTAATAAAAGGGAGATTAGTTTCTACTAATTAATCTCCTTGTGTTTCAATCATTCAAATATGTTGATTGGGGTTAATGGTTACCCATTTCCCTTTCTTGAATTAAGCTTAATGTTAATTAAGGCTAAATTTCTAAAATTACACTTTTGCCCCTAAGACTCTAATACTTCATAATTCATCAAATTTAATTCAAATGACTTTTGAATTTTAATCTTACCTCATTCATGGGTCAATTAAGACATCAGATGAGAAAATGTGATTTTTCAAATTTTAATTTAATTTATACATTTATTTATATGCAAGAAATATGATTTTTTAAAGAAAATTTCCTAACTTGACCAAGGTAAAGTGTAATCTATTGAAATTTTTGCTAGAGGTGGACTTAGACTAGAGAATCATTNCTAACTTGACCAAGGTAAAGTGTAATCTATTGAAATTTTTGCTAGAGGTGGACTTAGACTAGAGAATCATTAGAACCAAATTTCATTATTTTTTGAGTTTCATTTGATATATTAGAATTATTTCAAGTTCTGGAGTATTTATTAATTATAAAATATTTTAAATATGGAAAATTAAATTTCACATTTTTATTAAATCTCTCCGAGGTCAAGGAACCTAGAAAAGAAAATTTCACATTTTTTTTTATTTTTCTTTGAATTATTATAATTATTTTAGTTAAAAAATATTTTTAGCCTTTAAAAATTATTTTAAGCTTCAAAATTCAATATCTTCACTTAGAAAATCAGCAAAAATATNCTAGAAAAGAAAATTTCACATTTTTTTTTATTTTTCTTTGAATTATTATAATTATTTTAGTTAAAAAATATTTTTAGCCTTTAAAAATTATTTTAAGCTTCAAAATTCAATATCTTCACTTAGAAAATCAGCAAAAATATTCCAATTATTCTTAAGTGCTTAAAAAATAATTTAGAACATTTTCATGAATTTTATTATTTTTGTGATTTTTATCATTTTTTAATTATTTAAATATTAAGGAAAGGCTTAAAAATGGAATTTTTATGTTAATTACAAATTTATTTTTAGAAAACTCCTCTGATCACAAAGAACTCCCAAAACCAACTTTTTTAATTATTTTAGTTATATTTTAATTGTTAAAAATCATTTTAGTGTTAAAAATGACATTTAACTTAAAAAATCATTTTGNGTTTAATTGTTAAAAATCATTTTAGTGTTGCAAATGACATTTAACTTAAAAAATCATTTTGAGTTCTTAAATGAGCTCAAAATATATTTACATTTTTATGGGGAGCTCTCTGAACTTCAAATTACATTCAAGATTATAAACCAAGTCATTTAGATGTTTTTGTTTCCCAAAATTAATTTTCATTGCATTTTAGGGTTTATGAAAATTAGGTACATTCTTAATAACTTAGATCNAAACTCTCTGAACTTCAAATTACCTTCAAGATTATAAACCAAGTCATTTAGATGTTTGTGTTTCCCAAAATTAATTTTCATTGCATTTTAGGGTTTATGAAAATTAGGTACATTCTTAATAACTTAGATCATGAAACATTTTCGAAAGGTTTCTCTGACCATAATAAACCTTCTAAAATTTTCTTGAAATTTTCTAAGCAACATGCTAATTATTATGATTAATTTATGCAAATAATAGATAAAAACTTGAAAAATATGGATCTCTTTCTAGAGATCTCATCTAACTTTGGAAAAATTAGAAAGTGTTAATTAAGACAGAGGCAACAACATGCCAAAATTTCAAGCCATGGTGAAATGTCTACATGCATGGAGAATCAAAAGACTCAAAATAGTGTCTAATTAATTAAAAATTAAATATGCATCACATAAACTTTAGATTATTTTTTTATTGTTATCCTCTGTTCACTGAGCAAGAGGATATTTTTATTTTATTTTTGTGATTTTTATACACCAAGATATGAATTTTTAAAGTTAGGGATCATTTTCTGATTTATTTAACTCCCTATTTATCTAATAAAATGCGGGGCGCCACCTCATCCTAGGCAGCTCCGAACGACAACGCGACGCACTCACATTCATTGAGCTTTTCACCTTGGCATGCCACACGACCCACGATTCACGCACCGAGAGTTCATCCAGCTAGATCTCGTCCGTTGATAAGATTAACGCGCGATCAGACGGCTCCTTGTCATCGTCCCAAAATAGGCTAACTCGTGACCGTTAACACTAAAACCCTAAGATCTCACTCATTTCTCCAGCAAATGACCTTGGGTTTGATCCTATGGACTCGTCTAAGTGTGACGAACGTATCCATACGGTAAACATGCCATTAAACTAACCTTAATCAAATAAAGAATCAAAATAGGCTCGGGAAGAGGGGAAGTTCAATACCTTTGCTTTGAGAAGGTAAGCTTCAATCAGAGGTGCTCAACACATTGTTGGAGGTCCAAGGAGGCTAAGGATTGAGCCTCNCAGGCTTGAGAAGAGGGGAAGTTCAATACCTTTGCTCTGAGAAGGTAAGCTTCAATCAGAGGTGCTCAACACATTGTTGGAGGTCCAAGGAGGCTAAGGATTGAGACTCAGGTCGCGGTGAAAGTTCTAGCCGAATTCAATTAAGGCCGGATTTGGGTGTTAGTCTTGAGCTATCTTAGAGGCTCTGTATGAGGGGGATTTGATAGGGCTTTGTCTTAGTTCAGTGTGGTGATGGTGTGGGTGAGTTTAATTTGGATTTGGTGCACTATAGAGGTGTGGTGGAAAATCTCTTGTCTCCAGCAAGGATTTGAGCTCCAAAATTGAACTCCGGCAGAGGGAATTAGGGCAATGGAGTGGTTGGATTGCACTGTGGATGTCTCAAGGAAGCTCAGGGAGTAAGTTTAGAGGCTATCCTTAAGAAATTTTCAGCACACCTTCNGGAAATTTTGGGGCTAAGGCAATCAATTTGGAAGAATTTTGAGACATGGACAATTTAAGGCAAAATTGGGGATTTTTGGATTTGGGTGAAAATTAAATGAAATTGAGGCTCACCAAGGCCAATTGAAGGTTAGATTTGATGTGTAGGAGTGTTATTAAGAGTTTAGGTTTCAAATTGAGACCAATGGAATAGGCCATGGGGTTCAATTTGGTGAAACTAAGTCATAGAGCCAGAGTTGGGGTTTTGACTTAGATCAAAATTGCACTCAAAGCNAGTTTGGTGTGTAGGAGTGTTATTAAGAGTTTAGGTTTCAAATTGAGACCAATGGAATAGGCCATGGTGTTCAATTTGGTGAAACTAAGTCATAGAGCCAGAGTTGGGGTTTTGACTTAGATCAAAATTGCACTCAAAGCATGGCCCAATTGAGCTTGGATTTAGTTTTTATTGGTCAGATGGAAAGTGAATTTGAGTTTAGAATTGAAATTTGGGGAGATTAGGACCAAATTGATGAACATTTGAGGTGAATTTAGGGAAATTGGGCCTTTAACGGTAATTTGGGGGTTTTGGTCAAAATGGTCAAATTAGGACATGTGATAGTTAAGAAAAATGAAATTGGGAATACTTGGAAGGTTTTGGAAATTTTTGGATTTTTGGGAGGGGCATTTTGGTAATTTGGCAATTTTTTGGTGATTTTGCATAATTTGGATGTTTTTAAAAGGTTTGAAATGATTTTTGAACAAATTNTTTGGAAGGTTTTGGAAATTTTTTGATTTTTGGGAGGGGCATTTTGGTATTTTGGCAATTTTTTGGTGATTTTGCATAATTTGGATGTTTTTAAAAGGTTTGAAATGATTTTTGAACAAACTTGGGGGTTTTGGGTAAATTTAGGAATTTTGGCCAAATTTAGGGTTTCAAGGGTACTTAGGTAATTTGGGGGAGTTTAGTGGAAAAAGGACAAGTTGAGTATTTTGGTAGAATTGGGGTGTCAACCACCATAAATGAGCTATGGACCAATGAAAACCCCATTTGGGTCCTCTATATACTGGTCTTAACTAAACCCTAACATAGGGCCAGTGGGTTTAGGGGACCATCTACATGAGTCTCCCAAAGGATTAAGGTATCAAAGTCAAGAAATGTTTTGGGTTTGTCTTTGTGAGTGATTGTGAGTGAGGTGAGTACCTTAACTCTAGACCAACTCCCAGGGTCAACCCTAAGGTCAAGCAGTCTTATGCAAACTCCCCTTGAGCTCCCCCATATTGATCCCACCTACTAAGTGCTAAAGGTTAGGACCACTATGTGGAACTTCAAGTTGATTAAAGAGGAGCTTGGAATTTCTAATTGTGAGGATTCCTTTTCTAGTTTTCTAGGAATAGTCGACAGGAAAGTCCTATGGCTAGACTCTAGGCTACTAAAGAGGAAGAACTAGTCCTCAACTAAAAGTGAGGTCAACAAGATGTTATAAAGAACATTGACTAATCTAAAGTTTGAATAGTCTTTAAGATGGTTTATTTAAGGAAGATACTAGCTCTCACTCTAGAGTTCCCTCTTCTCCCTCTACTTGGGGGCTAACATCTCGCATCAAAACCTAAAAATTTAAATCAAATTAGGGGCTTTAGTCTGTCACTCTAAAGTCCTCTAATTCTATACCCTTCAAAGATTATTTCCTACTTATTTGCACTCAAACCCATGAACTACATTCTCATCTATGAAATCAAATGTGACTCTTACCATTTGTTAACTGAGATAATACCGTCTCAGATATTACATGTTCTCACAACAGGTATTAAAATCTTAATTGGCCAAATCAAGAAGTAATTGAAGTACAAGGTTTAAAATTTTCACAACTTCTTCCAACATTAGAGACTAATATTTCACACAACTTCCATATAATACTTAATCACTTATCATTTTAAGGAAAAAGATAAAGAGAACTACTCAGAATTCATGAAGAAAACATAACCACACTTGAGTTTGAAAGTAGAAATCATGCACATAAATAAGAAGTTTAAGTTAAAACCAAATNAATAAAACATAACCACACTTGAGTTTGAAAGTAGAAATCATGCACATAAATAAGAAGTTTAAGTTAAAACCAAATGTAGCCACAATTATAAAAACTTATCTCAAAATTCTCTCCACCAAATTCTTGAAGTTCATTTGAATCACTTCCTTCACTTACAATATAAACTAATACATAAAATAAAAAGAAAAGTGGGCGGCAGCGCCGGCGATGGGCGACGACGATGGCTTGTGGTGGTTGGCTCTGGATTTTGTGTAAGGTCCCTCTTCAATCCAAGTCTTCCTTTATAATTTTCCAAAAAGTGCCTTGGTGTCTCTTCAAAATGTATCCCCATTCAATGAATCTTCTAGAAGTTGCCTCATTTCAAAAGCCAATTGAATGAATTTTCATTTCATTAACTATTTCACATGTTTTCACCAAGGATTGTTTCAAACACCNTGATGGGCGACGACGATGGCTTGTGGTGGTTGGCTCTGGATTTTGTTTAAGGTCCCTCTTCAATCCAAGTCTTCCTTTATAATTTTCCAAAATTTGCCTTGGTGTCTCTTCAAAATGTATCCCCATTCAATGAATCTTCTAGAAGTTGCCTCATTTAAAAAGCCAATTGAATGAATTTTCATTTCATTAACTATTTCACATGTTTTCACCAAGGATTGTTTCAAACACCTCTTCAAAAATTCATCCAAATTCAATGAATCATCAAATAACTACTTCTGATGCTTAAACATAAGGTACCTAGCACTTAGGTTTGACTCTCTCTATTTAACTGGCGCGTAAGCGCCAGTCCTAGGCACTTAAACGCCTCAGTTCATTTTCACACCTATTTCATTTTCGCTCCAAATTTGATCATTTTTCACTCATTTCACAATTTTTCATCCATTTGATTGCACCTAAGAGAAAAACACAAATATTTTTCATCAAAGTGAAATATCTCAAAAATAGGTAAAACAATGTGTACATAAAGACTATATATNCAAATATTTTTCATCAAAGTGAAATATCTCAAAAATAGGTAAAACAATGTGTACATAAAGACTATATATTTTAGGTAAATCAAAATCCCCCAAACATAAAATGGTACTTATCCTCAAGTGACACTCTAATCCTTTAAAACCAAATAATTAGATTATGTAAATGATTTTCTTTCTAAAATTTTGATTTAAAAATAAAGTAGTCCAATTTAGAAAAAATATTAGTATATAGATCAACTTAGAGTTTAGAAATTTTTAATGTAAAGAAGTTTGAAATTATGAGTTATTATCTAGTTTAGAAATATTGTAAATTCTCCAAATATAGAGTTTAGGCATTCTATCCTCTCAACTTAAAAATTTATTAAGAATAGTTATACTCACTATATTATATCTTAAGCTTAAGAGTTTCTCAAGTCTTATACTTNCATCAAAATCCCCCAAACATAAAATGTTACTTGTCCTCAAGTGACACTCCAATCCTTTAAAACCAAATAATTAGATTATGTAAATGAGTTTCTTTCTAAAATTTTGATTTAAAAATATAGTAGTCCAATTTAGAAAAAATATTAGTATATAGATCAACTTAGAGTTTAGAAATTTTTAATGTAAAGAAGTTTTAAATTATGAGTTATTATCTAGTTTAGAAATATTGTAAATTCTCCAAATATAGAGTTTAGGCATTCTATCCTCTCAACTTAAAAAAATTTATTAAGAATAGTTATACTCACTATATTATATCTTAAGCTTAAGAGTTTCTCAAGTCTTATACTTTAAACAGATAAGATGTGGAACCAATTTTTGATTAGGTACGAATTCTCAAGCTTCTTCTACCTTTTTCAACTTTTTTTTCGGGTAAGGATTATTGTATCTGGATAGGCCTTAAATGATTTTAAATTGCACTCTTTCTTTCCTAAAGCAAAGAGTTGATATATTTCGTTTACTTAAAAATATAATAATAGTTTTGAAAATTACTTCCAATAAAAGAAATTTAAGTTTTGAAGATAAAAGTCTAGTCCTTCTATGTTTTTAAAAAATACAACTTCTCCTACTAAAGATAGTTACACAATATTTATCATTTCGACACTAAAAATGGTTAACTTTAAGTTTTTCTTCATTACTATACATTTCAACTAAATTCTCTTACTCATTTCTATATTCAAAATTTTACTTCCCTAATATAACATCATAAACATAATCATTTCCTTCAAATCAAAATCAAATTTATTTGAAGTACATTTAGGAAAAAAAAAATTTCAAGTTATTTGAAAATTTCTAATCCCCCCCCCCCAAACTTAATTTTTTACTAAGATAAAATATTTTAGCATCATATATATATAAGCAAGTNGAAGAATTTTAAAATTTTGGTCAATTTGGGCATGTTGGACTAGACTTGGGCTTAGGTCGGGCTAGGCTTGGAATTTGGCTCAACTAAATGGTCCAAATGATCAAGGGATATGTTATGAAGATTTTTTATGAAGTAATGGAGTGGAAATTTTGGGGCTAAGGCAATCAATTTGGAAGAATTTTGAGACATGGACAATTTAAGGCAAAATTGGGGATTTTTGGATTTGGGTGAAAATTAAATGAAATTGAGGCTCACCAAGGCCAATTGAAGGTTAGATTTGATGTGTAGGAGTGTTATTAAGAGTTTAGGTTTCAAATTGAGACCAATGGAATAGGCCATGGGGTTCAATTTGGTGAAACTAAGTCATAGAGCCAGAGTTGGGGTTTTGACTTAGATCAAAATTGCACTCAAAGCATGGCCCAATTGAGCTT
>JXCR01052262.1:5565-85499 GCA_002079205.1 Phalaenopsis hybrid cultivar
ATATATATATAACCAAAAAAAAGAATTCATGGATTACAAAACTATGCAGAAAGCAGATTAATTAGATCTCCCTTGAGAAGAAAAAGAAGGGGTGGGGGGGAACATCCTTAGTAATGTTAAGTCTATCTGCCCCAACACCAGCATGTGCAAGCCAATGAGAAAATTTGTTTCCTTCTCTATGTATAAACAAAAATTTTAGATTGATACCCTGGGAGCTGTAGAAAATTCTGTTCTTCCATTTAAGAATGTGTCAGGGGCAGAGGGTGGTATTAAGGAGTATGTTAATCAAGACCTTGGAATCGGTCTTCACAATGAGGTTTTGAATTTTGACTTTGGATGCAATATAGATGGCCCAAAAGTTAGCCAAAGCCTCAGCTTCCAATGCACCAACAACAAAAACAGGAGACAGGAAATGAAGAAGATAAGTACCATTTGAATTTCTGAACAATCCACCAATGCCAGCAGTGGATCTATAGAAATTGCCATCAGTGTTAGTTTTCAGCCAACCGGAAGGAGGTTTGAGCCAATACACTAAGGGGTGCTCTAAAATAGGTTGACTAGCCATATAGTTAGTCATATGAAGGTCAGGAAAGGCCTTTCAGTGAGTAATTTTTTTTAGAAAAGCTAAACAGTTACCTGCCACCTTAGGGGAAGGGGGGGTAGATGTTCATCAAATTTGGCCTTATTTCTAGCCATCCAAGAGAACCAAGCTACCACACAAGGAATCACCAAGAGTTTTAAATGAATCCACTATTTCCAGCAATAAAGGAATTTTTCCCAAGTAAGATTGATAGTTTGCACTTTCAAATTTCTAAGAACAATAGAACAGACTTGTTGGACAAACTGGCATTGCAAAAAAAGATGGTTTGCGGTTTCCTCATGCCTTTTGCAAAGATTACAGCAGGAAGGGCCTCTCAAACCCTTCAATTTCATAATATCATCAGTTGGGAGGCATTTGGAGAAGATTCTCCAACAGATGAAAGACATAGAGGGGGAGAGAAACTTATTCTAAATAGGTTTCCCCTAGAGAAAGCTCACCTGATGTGATTGTTGTGAATATATATAAGCAGTACTAGATTGGGAAACATCTTGCTTGGAAATAAGTTTATCTTTCTTAGAAGTGTCCACAGGGATGCTGTTAATCTTGGGAATAATAGAGTTATCCAGTATGTTGTTTAATGTAGTGAGATTCCACACACCTTCATTCCAGCAATCTGGAACTTTGGTAGATGTTGGAAAGGAAACAAAAATCCTATCTGAAAGCTTCCCATCCCCCATCTAGTTGTCAAACCAAAAGTTTAAATTCCCCACTCAAGATCCCATATAAAATAATCCTTAGCTTTATCTTTGCTTTTGATCATTTGGGACCAGATTCTGGAGTCTCCCAGTTTAGATGAAGCAAGAGAGGGGTGTGAACCTCTACAATACTTTCCTTTGAGAAAAATAGCCCAAAGGGACTCTTGAGCTCTGAAATGAATCCACAACTTGCATAAATTGATTTTTTGTAGATGCTTGAAACTTCTGAACCCTAGACTCCCATTATGAATTGGGTTGCAAATAGTGTTCCAATTGGTCCAATGTTTTTGATTTCTTTGACCAAACCAAAGAAATCTGTTGAAAGTTTTCTTAAGTAGCTGCTGTGTGCTCTTTTTCATAGTTGCCATTTATAGTATGTAAAAGGGGAAAGCTGACATGACATGTTTTAGGAGGGTAATCCTTCCTTCACTAGAAAGAAAATAGTTAGTCCAGTTTGTGAGCTTAGATTGGATCTTAGTAACCACCTCATCAAATTGAATTTTTCTGGTCCTACTCTTCAGCAAGTGAACCCCCAAATATTTCAAATGTGAGTTAGGAGTTTGAAAACCAGTATAATCAGAAACCCATTTTCTGAAAGGTTGTTTAACACCTTTGCTGAAATAAATAATGCATTTTTTTTATTCAGCTGCAGTCCAAAACACAACAGAAACTCATTGATAAGTTTTTGGATTTGCCTAGCTACAGGTTTAGTAGCCTTTGAGAAAAGAATGATATCATATGCATATGATAGATGGCTGATAGTAATGTTTGAACTATGCTTGAAATGGTTGTGAGGGTATACATTTGGAGTTTGGTTGAGAATAAGAGAATGATAGTCAAAAATTAAAATAAAAATAGTGGGTGAGAGAGGGTCACCTTGTTTGATTCCCCTAGTGGCTGTAAAGAAACCATGAGTTTTTCCATTGATGATAATTGAGTGAGCATTGTTGTTCAACCATCTCTTGATTAAAATTATGAAGTCCATATTAAAACCTCTAGCATGTAAAACCTTAGAATGGTGTCATAAGCTTTGTAAATGTCCAATTTGTAGATCAGATTTCCTCCCGACAGCTTTTATCCAGGTCTTGTATAATTCCTGGGATAAAAGAACATTGTCCACAATGCTTCTTCCTTTGATAAAGGTAGTTTGATTGTTGCTGATGATCCTATGTAGGTGGGGTTGAATTCTAGCCACCAACACCTTGATGATGATATTGGATATCACAATGAGGAGACTTATGGGTCTGAACTGATCCCATCTGTTGCAAAGAGTTTCTTTAGGTATGAGGGAAATAGTTGAAGAAGTGAAGTATTTAGTGGGATCTTGTCCAGTGAAAAAAGCTTGCACAACATCAATAACCTCTCTTTTGATGACATTCCAGTCAGTTTTGTAGAAATCAGCTGAAAAACCATCAGGACCTGTAGCTTTATTACTATCAATTGATATCAAAGCTGTCTTGATCTCCTCTTCAGAAGAAATGTCAGCAAGTTTAAGGGTAGAAGTGTAATTTCTGCAGTGGTCAAATAGATTACCTTGAACTTCAGTCCTGGCCACCTCACTCTTTGTGAAAAGCTTTTGGAAATGTTCAACAACATTATCACCAATAGCTTGGAATGTGTTTAGCCAATCTCCCTGGGAGTTTTAATCTTATGAATCTCATTACATTTCCTCTTATGATTTATTATTTCATGATAGTACCTAAAGTTTCTGTCCCCCCACAAAATGAGTTTGTGCAGCTTTCTAGTGAAGGAGTTGCTCTTGCAAATAGATAGCATTAAGTAAACCTTCATTAGCAATAAAAAGGTCAGTTTCCAAATTAGGATTTTGACCGAGCTTGGATTCCAAATCATTCACAATTGCCTCAGCTTCCACCACCTTAGTATTCAAATTGCCAAAAGTCTGCCAGTTCCAAGACTCGAGTTGAGCAGCAAGTCTCTTATGTAGAATCTATAATTTCACCCAAGGGTTGTCATTATGATAACTGGCCCAAACAGAAATAACTTGGTTCATGAATTTACAATGAGATGACCAGACATTTAAATATCTAAAATTTGATTTGGTGGAGTTGATGGAGCTGTTAATAGAGATTAGAAGGGGGCTGTGATCAGAACCAGTCATGGATAATTGGGAGACAGTTGTATGCAAAAAGTAATTTAGCCAGAGATCATTAGCAAGAGCCCTGTCAATTCTTTCCCAAACATTGCCTCTTCTCCAAGTGAATCTATGGCCAGAGAAACCCAAATCAAAAAGTCTATCCAGATGCATATTATCCAAGAAAAAAATTCATTTTATTTATATCAGGAGGTCTGCCTCCTACTTTTTCATCAGGAGAAGTCATGCAGTTGAAGTCCCCACAAACCAGCCACTTTGAGGAGATATTTAGGCTCAGATTATGAATTTCCTTCCGAAGTTCTACCCTCCCAGCTGAAGAACTTGTGGCATAAACAAAAGTTGCATGAGCAAAATGGCTTGCCAAAGATAGGGATAAATGCAAAAACTGAGGGTGGTCTAAGATAATTTGCCAAGTGACTTCTTTTCTGCAGAGAAGCCAAATCTTATTATTGCAATTAGGAGAAAATTGAAAGCGAGGGATTTTTTTAATAATTTTATGTTGGTGCATAGAGATCATGGGTTCAAGAAGAGCAATACACCAGAGTTTGTGCATCCTATTTAAGTGTAGTAATCTGCTAAGGGATCTAGGATGTGCCAATCCCCTAACATTCCAGCAAAGGAGGTTAATCATTGATCGTTTTTCCTCTCCTCCTTATTCTAGGAAGAGATTCCAAACTTTTGGGCATATGTTCCCCAGAGATAGCAGCATTTTGCTTCAGCTCTTGCAACAGCTTCTTTTTCTTTTGGACCAGTGGATCTGCCATTTTTCCTCCAGGTATAAATTCAATTGTTGAACCACATTATCCTCCAAAACAATAATAGTAGGTGACTGCAGTACAGGAAGATTAGTGTGGTCCCTGTTAGAAGAAGTCAATATTAAGGCTTTGGGCATATCAGCTGATCCCATTTCAGAAATCACTCCAACAGGTGCTTCACATGGAGATGAGGGAACATCAATAGGGGTAGGGGGAGCAAAGGGATCAAGTTAGTGGAAGGTTCAGATGTGCCGTCAATAGGAAAAGCTACAACAGTTTTGGGATTAGGGGGTACGAAGTTTGAATCAGCTTGAAGATTGAGAGCCTTAGGCTGTGAAGGGCAAAGGGGGGAAGGCAAATTTACAGGGGTTCCTTCAAGAGGGGCCTCAGAATGGATTTCCACCATGGGTGGGCAATCAACATCTTCAAGTGTTGGGTATTTTAAAGGTGGTTTGGGATCATTTTCAAGGTTTTGGGCCAAGGTCCTAGTGGGGGAGGCAGGATCCATATGCAGTGAAGTAATTTGTTGTGTAGGGATAGGAGTGTGTCCAGAGACAGAGTTCTTTTTCTTGGGATGCAGTATGAAACATCTATTGTTAGTATGCCCAAACATCTTGTAATCATGGCAATAATAAGGCCTTTTCTCCATGATAATTTTCTGCTAATATCCATTGTTAACAGTGCCCAACCATATTTCATTCACTTCAGGTTGAGTGATATCCCTTTCCACCAAGATTCTAGCCACAGAAGGTCTTGAGAGGTTAAATGTGGGAGCATCAAGCTTCATTGGTCTTCCAATGGCAGTGCCAATAGTAAACAGTACTTGGTGGTTGAAGAAGTGTAGCTTCAAGCCAGGAAGCTTGAACGAAATGAGAACTATTGGGGGTTCCTTTGAGGGATCAAAATCAATAGTCCATTTTAGCAATTTCATAGAAATACCATCCAAAAATATAACTTATTTTGCAAAGAGCCTTGCATAATCCTCTTCCTTTGCTAATTGAATCATTATATGTCTTCCATCCATCAATCCAACTTTCCAAGCAGAAACTAGTTTCAATTTATCAAAATATTTTCTAATTTCATCCATTTTTGGGTAGCTGAATTGAAATTTTCCCACCAGGGTAAATTTTTTAGCCTCAGCCAAAGAGCAGATTTCATGCTCAGAAAAAACAGCAGCCACCTTGCCTCCTTTTCTACATAAAGATTTCACAAAGGGACAATCTCCTTCTCCAAAAGAAGCATCACGATAAGCTTGAGGAAATACAAGGTCCTCAACATTTTGAAAATTTTTAAAACCCTTTCCCACCACATCAGAAAAAGTGGCTTTGGAACATTGGATGTTAGTTTCTAAGTCAATGGGGATAGCGGAAGCCATTGAAAACAGCATCAACTAACACAGAGAGACAACAGTGAAGCTTCCAGCAATAAAACAATAACTCACTGGCTCAAGAAAAAGAAAGCAGCAAACAAACTTCCTCCAAACCATTGTAACACCAAAAGTAAACAAACAAAAAGATGGGGGAAGCCAAACACACAGTCAAATAAAGCAGGGAGAAGCAAGAAATCACTATTGAAGCAGAAACCCTAGCAGAGCTAGGGAAGCAGCCGCCACCATGAAGAGGATTATATATNCAACAACCATTTGACGTTATTTCTCGTGTTACTGTCTAGCTTTCCTTAGAATTTGTGAGTGAAAAAGCAAATTTGTAAGATAGTGGTGAGGGCTTTGCGAGCAACTAATTAGAGAGATGGGACGATTGCCTGAGGGAGACCAAGAAACTCAAAGTGGAGATCACAAACTCACAATAGGTGTAACTTATATTCTTTTTCTTTCTAAAATCTTATTTGTTTTGCTTTAATTGAATGAAATGTTGAATTTCATGTTTCAAAGAATGAGCGGTCACTAGACTTTTTTTCTCCCGACTCATGATTAGAAATCTAGAGTTTGATATTGAGTTTTGACTTGTTCAAAATAATGTTTTGGAGAAAATTTTATATTTTTAAAACTCCATGTACATTTGATCTAGCCAATTAAATAATCAAAACACTTGTTCAAATAATAGTTTTAGTTGCTTTAACTATTTTTAAAGGTAATTAACATCATCGCTAGCAACGGTCTGACGCCTACAGCCTGCTCCCGCCAATCGCTTCTTCCACATAGCCTATCATTTTCCTCCCGCTCACAAAACAAAATAAAAACAAAACATTTTTTATTAATACAAACAAATCTCATTTAAAATTAAAATATTAACAAAATACAATAATATAAAACAGAAAATACAAAATTAAAAAAAAAATCAAGATCCCAAAATTATTCCTTAATTCATCATTAACTACTTAAAATTTTCAAATCATTAAGATAACATCTTTGCAAATAAAAAAAAATCTTGAAAAGGATATTTGATTAGCAATTTAGCACCCACTAAACCCATATTATTGACTGAGCTAAGTTCAACCTTAATGCATAATTTTATTGCAACAAACGGCTCGCTTGATTCCAAAGAGGATTGGAATTAAAAATCATAATTTTTTGGCATAAATCAATTTCACCCAAATGGTACCTAGAAATATAGAGAGACATCAACCAGTCAACACGCTACAATCGGCATGCTGAAAATAAAAATTTTAAAAATAAGATAATTTATCTCTAAAAGCTTCCGAAGGCTTCTAAATAATAGTTATAAAATATAAACATATATAATAAGCAGCGGCTCCGACTTAGTATAGAGAGAGACCAGATCGAAACAACTATATTTTCATAGTTTTCTTGTCTGACACAAAGGAAAAGAAACTGTCAAAGTTCAAGTTTGCCATTTCGTATGTCTTTTTGCATTATGTTGATCCAAATGGATCAAATTGGAACATCATGTTAGTTAAATTCTAAGCAAAGAGGTTTTTTGCTCTCTTTTTTTCTCCGCATTTGTCGCTAGGGCTGAACTTTGAAATTGCCAGTGAGAAGATATAGAAATATTACTAATAATATGAATTGAATTTGGTAGGGGAAGAGAAGATTGAGGATCAATGCTCTGGTTGATTCTTGGTCGATCATCTTGGAGAATGGTGAATCAAATTGAGTTATATGTAGGTAGTATGAGAGAGGGTGGTGAGTAGATAGGGGTATTGGGCAGGTGGCTCAACGAGCTCTCAATATTCTGTTTAGTGGGCGGGATTGGTTTTGCAATTTAAAATAGAAACAAGGCTCAAGTTTAGCCTGGATTGTAGGCTGATGAAAACCTGAATCATACCGACCCACTCAATACCTTAATATACACAAATTTGCGCACAAAAGTCACAAATATAATATTTTTTGTTATTGTACCAAAGGCTTATCTATTTTGCAATAAAATTTCTTAAAATTATTTTATGGGTTATAAAGATTATTTTGATGCCAAATTGTCTTTCAAAACAAATTGCAGGAAAGGATAATTCTTTTTTTTTTCTTTCTCCCAAACAATACAAATTTCTGTAGTAAAAAATTATCGCGTTGGAAACAGGCAAACGTGATAGTAAACAATCACTTTTCTTTTAAGGCCCACAAACCGGTTAACCCATTTAATGGGAGACTAACTATAAAATTTTAAATTGAAACTAGGCTCAAGCCCGATTTGAGCCCACTTTGACTGGTCAAAACACAAATAAGTCCAACCGGCCCAATGCCCAAGTCTAGCAGCGACACAGAATCTCGACTAAAAGTTTAAGACAATATTAAACTATATCATAAATGAGCTCGACTAATGACCACATAATTACATAGATGAGGGCTAAGTGAGTATGTAATTGGCAACAAAATGATTTATGTAAAAATGCTCGATTAGCACTTAATATAGTAGGGTGTGTAGCTCATGAAGCACATATTTTATTGACTACTAGTGAAAAAAATTGGATGAGCTTAAAATTGAGAATGCATACCATTGGAACCCCTATTTATTCCCCAAGTACTCAAGATGAGTGGTCAAATAACTTTGGCAACTAATCCTAGCAAATTGGCAACTTTTCATGTCCGTAATTGAGTTTAATATCTCAATATCGATGTAAGTGTAAGACTCATTCTTGCATAACTTGGTAATAAGTTGCCGTGGGTAACTCAAGCCATTTATGTTGCCAAATCAAAACATTGGTGAGTTTCAAGTTGAAATTACTTCAAATTGGCCTAAGATCTACTTACTAAATTAAGTTGGAAATCCCTCAATTTTTTTTTGGTTAAGTAGAGAAACAAATAAGAGTGAAGTTCCAAAGTTCATGTTTTTGCTCGGGTAATCTAGACATGATCATAAGCATTCCCTTTGCCATGTGCTTAAGCTTTTTATGCACAATTTGTATATTAATTATGGCACTCTATGAGAGAGCGAGGGAGGACATATAGAGTAGTATTGAAATTCTTAAAAAATATATATATAATTTTTAAAAGGAATGTGTTGCTAAATGAAACACTTAGTACAATTGAAATGAATGATAAATACAAGCCTCAATTATAAAGCTTATCATTTCCAAAAAAATTGAATGTCAAACATACACATAAGTGAAATGCTAATTAAATTTGATCATATTCCTTTTCAATTATTTATATAATCCTAAAATACAAGTCATAGTTTAATAAAAAAAATTAGGGCTTAATACCTAATTCTCTCACACACACACACATATTCCTAGATAAAATGAAAATTTTATATTTATCTTTCAAGATAGTATATTCCATCCATTGTAGTGTTTCTCCCTTAAAAATGGGTCTCATAGACAGATAATAGTATTGTAAGCTATAAGCTTGCGTTGTGTTTGCATATAGCTTAAGATAAAATTTAATTTAGCAATGGCATAAATAACCACATATATATGACAAATAATCTAACATATAGGGTAAGATAAGACTTATTTCCACCTTTACTAGTAGCATCTTAGACATTGAGTTCAAAATTTATAACATAATTGTAATGTTTTTTATTTTTATTTTATTTTTTTGTAAGAAGAAGAGTTAGAGTCATTCCCAACTAGCTATAGCATATAAGAACATTCATAAGTCTTATATATCTTCTAGGTTTCTAGTTAGCCATAGTCTCAGTTAAATCTCTGCAACCACAAGATTCCCAAGAATTGTCCTTAACCTTATGTGGCAAGGTAAACTCATATTTGACCTAGATCCAACCAAGTTACTTGTATATTGTAATGTGTCCACATAATAGATTTATTTTCTATTGAACAAACAACTAAATAATTAAATCAAAACCTATATTGGCATAGTCTTATATCATGTCACTCTATGACTAGTTCTTCTTTGCTATAGTGAAAATGTTTCATCTATTTTTATGTCAATCTTTTCTTGCATATATATAAAAACTTGGCATTATGATTTCAATGTGCTTAAAAGGGTTTAGATTAAATCACTTCCAAGTAAAATCATCTGACCATATTATTAGTATCAAGTTTTTATGTCATGTGTGTAGGGTATCCATCTGAACGGTTCACGATGAGCTACTGCTCGCTCGTAGCATGTCATAACTCATGACACCCATCTACATGTATTTGAGGCAGAAAACTGGGGTTCTTAATGATTCAAAATTAGTAATATTCCTCACCGCTGAACAGGCTCATTCAAGACATGAGGCATGTCCAACGTCCATTCCGGTGTTTAGGGGACCTTATGTATCCTTATACGCGCGTTACAAGAAAATTAGGGTTTGGAATGTTTTACCCGCGCTCTAGTTAAGAATGTCTGTTGACGATATATTCTCTAATTAATAAACGATCAAAATACTCATTTTGAAGTTAGAGGATCATAATTAAGTCATATGAGATCACCCATATTTTGGATCGAGAAAACTCTCTGTTGTACGTTTCCGGCGAAAACAACATTTTCGCGGCTAGACCAGCATCAAGGCGCTAGCCCCAGGCTCCTAGGCACCCAAAGCAACCTCAAGGGGCTCAAAACTCGAGGGGAGGGAATTTTGGCGCCAGTTTTTTACGCCCAAATGTCAAAATGGACGCCTAGGTGCCCAAACAACTCAAAAACCTACCATTTTCCCAAGGGGCGCTAAAGTAAGAGTTAGGAGTTGGCCTGGTGCCTAGGCGCCAAACTTGGGCATATGCACCAGGGTCACAGTGCTTAGTCGTCGGCTCACTTCAAGGATGAGTTTTTTCTCATTTTTGCAGCCTATATGACTGCGGTGCACCCCCTAGGCAACCAAAATTGGGATCTCTTTGGCTAATGTGAAGATATGTGTGGGGGAGGTAAAAAGAGGCTCATGAGACCTCTTTTGGAAGCTTTTAGGTGGCATCATGAGGCCAATTTTGACAAAATAAGAGAGAAATTTTCAGTGGGGCCGGTTTTATTCTTAGTTTGAACTGATGTCCCTCTCATCCACCATCATTGGCACTTAATTTCCCCTTCACTTCAAATTTTGGGGTTGGCCTTGAGAGAGCTCTTAGAGACTCAAGAGCTTGGAGCAAGAAAGGTAAGCTTCATCTTCCCCTTAGAGAAAGCTTCTAGGAGGGAGCAAGAGAGGAAGGCTCTTCACCTTCTGCAACGAGAAAAGCCAAGGGAGTTTACATCTTTCAACTTCTTCTTCTTCTTCACCTTCTTTCTTCTTCTTTGGTGACTTCTTCAATCTCTGGTGAACTTTCTAGGAAGCACGACAAGGAGACATTCATCCTAGCTTGGGGAAAGGGAGACTCCGGCAAGCTCACGGTCTCTCCGATGAGGAAAGCATCATCCTACGTTGGAGTAAGAGAACTCCGACAAAGATTTTCGGAGATCTCTCCAACGAGGAGAGCCTCCTCATTACTTTGGGCAAGGATTTGAGCGAGCTTGTCTCCTACTATCATGAGAGCTTCATCCGGGACACAAGCTTTGGACGTCGATCAACCACCGCGACGATAAGATTTCCTAAAACCCTTTGCATTTCCTTTCTTAGCCAACTTTAGAATGTTTTTAGAGAAAGTTAGGTTTCTGGTGTTGATTTCCGAGAGAAAACCCTAGGTTATGAAACACATCCGTGAACAAATCATTTATGAATTCGAGTGACTACCTGTTTAAGGAAAAAAAATATAGCTCACAGTATATAATTAGCCTACTCATATAAGAATTAAAAATATGAAGCAGGCCGTGTAGGCCTGTCGTGTAATTTTTCAAAATAAATCATGTTTCAAATAAAGCCTTTTAAGTATTAATTTGGGCCCACATCCTTTTCAGCCTCATCAAACTGACTTGGCGCTCGTACACATTGAAAAATTTAAGCACCATATGGAGGGATTACCAATTCATTATATTCACCAATTCTCTAATCAGCATTTATTTCAAATGCAATTAATATGAAATTGAATTTATTTAAAAATACATTCAAATAATTTTTTTCTTAATAAATTTATATCTAATTTTAGTACAAAAAATCCTAAGTTTTTTCTTTTTGGAATTATGCATAAATTTTTCTTAATTATAATGACCTAGGTTAAAAATGAAAATATTTTATCAGTGCAAAAACACCTTGAGCAATTTCAAAATTGCGGCAAAATGTTATCCACCGTAAATCCCTTAGCAATTAGTCGTGCTCTAGATTGTTAAAAATATAGTTGTAGTTAAAACATTTATTTTCTTCTAGCAACACTTAAAGTTACGTTTAGAGCGGCGGTGTGGTGTCAATGACTACCAAAAAGCTTCTTTAAACAGCTACAACTTCCCTAAACATTCAGGTGTTTAATACATTTTACATTATGGCCTACCAAAGTACAATGACTGCCAAAAAGTTGTTGTCTGAATTTTTCAAAATAAAATAAATTTGTAATAATCACCATAAATCTTTGAACAACAATTTCTCCAGCAACAGTTTCTTTAAACAGCTGCAGCTTCCCTAAACATAAACCCTAAATCTACCATAATGAAGCAACATTTCTAATTTTCACAGAATTTTGTAAAAAATTCTAGTAGCCCCTTATTAAATTAATATATGTGTGTATATTTAATCATATCACACTTGAAATATGAGGAGAAACAAAAGGGAAGTTTACATGCATACCACATAATTCTTTTGTATTTACATATCTAATATCTAAAATTTGACATTTATATTAATGCATTATTTTTTTCGTGTATAAATTTATGCATGAAAAAAATGTATTTCAAATTAAAAATGATAGTAATAATGATCTTTTTTGGCGTATTATTAAAGATTTGTGTGACATGCATGTAAATGTCAATATTTAGGTGTTGATATGTAAATATATAAGAAGTGTCTGGTACATATGTATGAATTGTTCAAAGCTTTCACGTTTGATTAATGCAAATAATTTATTTCATTTTCATATTTTTCACTTTAAAAGAATGATTTCATATTGTTTTGTCGCATTATTGAAGGCAAGGTTTATTGTATTTTATTTCAAATTTCAATTATGAACCTCCTGTTCTTGTTCCAGACTATACTTTTGGGAAAAATATTACATCATAAGTCCTGATGGGATTTGCAACGTGTACAAGCAAACTCAATTTAGGGTCCGTTTGGGGCAGCTTATTTGATGCAGTGGCGTTTTGAAAACACATCTGGTCTGTTTGGGTAAATTATGTTTTGACAGCTTATGCGTTTTCAAAACGCTGAAAACAGTGTTTTCACACCGTACATGTATGGGTGCGGTGACAGCTTTCTGGATGTCGTCGGACTTTTTCAAAAAAAAATAAAAATTTGTAATAGCTACCGCACCTAGCTTATCAGCAGTTATTTTTAATCAATAAACTGTAGCTGCCCCAAACAGACCCTTAGTAAAAAATAATAATTTAATATATGAATGGACCTGCGTGCACACCATATTTCATACTTGACAAGGTCGCTTATATGATTAGGGTAAAGTTAGAACTACAAACAAATATTGTTATTCATATAATTTAATTAATAAAAAAAATTAGGAGCATTTACAATGAAACCAGCTATTTCCTGTTTGTTGACGTATCCAGCAACTAAACATTGTTTTTTATATTTAATTATGCCGCTCAAATATTTTATATCAAATCAAAAATACCATTTCCTTAATTTTGAAAAGTTAAATATATATTTTCCTGCATGCATATGGTGATATATGTAAAAAATTGGTATTAAGGTGTTAGATAATTAAATACATTGCAATTGAGTGATTTGTATATAAATCTTCCTGAAAAATAATGCTAGATGTGTTAACAAGTGGAAGCGAGGCATCCCGTTTTTAACTTTCCATCAACAAAACAGGCTAAGAAGTTATGATAAACACATTTGCATGAGATTTGTTTTAATTAAGTAAATCATTGGGTCTAAAATCAATGGTTGTGATAAGGATTGAGGAGCAGTTGAAGTTAAAATTCTTCATATGTTCATGATTATTTTTCACCAAGAATGAATTCTTTGTGCACTTACCCATGATATGTTGGTTGAGAGTTTAGCTTCTCATTATAAGATCGCGGGTGAGGTTTGAATCTTGCATATTGCTCTTTCCGCTCAACTTTACAACAACAACAACAACAATAGCTATAACAAGCCATTGCTCGACTAGGTGGGGTTGGATATATGAAGTTTTTTTTTTTTTTTTTAATTGTGTCATCTTGTGTTATGATACAACTAAAATATATAGTATTTTAGTACACAGTTTTATACCTTTTTTTGAGATATTGTGATTTAATAAAAGTTGTTTGTGTGTTTTTCTTTCGAGTACAATCAAATGGATGAAAAATAGTAAAAGGATTGAAAAATGATCAAATTTGGAGCAAAAATGAAGAATGTGCAAAAAATGAATTGAGACACCTAAGCGCCCAGAACTGGCCTTTACACGCCAGTTATACAAATAGAGTCGTGTCTAAGCACTAGGTACCCCGCGCTTAAGTGCCAGAAGTAGTTCTTTGATGATTCATTGAATTTGGACAATTTTTTTAAGAGGTGTTTGAAGCAACCCTTGGTAAAAACGTGCGAAGTAGTTCATGAACATGAAAATTACTTCAATTGACTTTTGAAAGGAGACAACTTCTAGAAGATTCATTGAATGGAAACACATTTTAAAAACACACCAAGACACCCCTTAAATTTTTATTAAAGAAGACTTGGATCATCAAAAGAAGAGGCCAGCCAACAGCCAATCATCCATCCATTCCAAGTAAACGCCGCCGCCGCCGGCCGCTGTTGCCGCCGACCACTTTTTTTTTTATATTTTGAGTTTTAGTTTGTATTGTTAGTGAAGAAAGAGAATTCAAAGGAACTTCAAGACATTTGGTGCAGAGAATTTGAGATAAGTGTTTATCTTTGTGACTACATATGGTTTTGATTTATACTTCTTATTTCTGTGTATGATTTTCACTTTTAAACTCAAGTGTGATTGTGTTTTCTCCATGTATTCTGAGTAGATTTCTTTATCTTTTTCATTAAAATGATAAGTGATTAAGTATTAAAAGAAAGTTGTGTGAAATAATAGACTTGAATGTTGAAAGAAGTTGTGATGATTTTAAACTTTGTACTTTATTTACTTCTTGATTTGACAAATTAAGATGTTAATACCAGTTGCGAGAACATGTAAGATTCGAGATGGTATTGTCTCAGTCAACAAATGGTAGGAGTCATATTTGATTTCATAGATGAGAATGTAGGTCATGAGGCTGAGTGCAAATAAATAGGGAAATAAACTTTGAAGGGTATAGAATTAGAGGAATTTAGAGTGACAAGCTAAAACCCTCAATTTGATTTATAATTTTAAGTTCTGATATGAGATGTTAGCCCCCAGGTGGAGAGAGAATATGAAACTCTAGAGTGAGAGCTAACATCTTCCCTACCTAATCGGTCTTTAAAACTATTCAAACTATCGATTAGTCAATGTTCTTTATAACATCTCTTGTAATATTATTGCACATATTTGACAAAACACAATTAGAATACTTTCAAAATAGAATTGCTATACTTGTTACTAATTCATGATAAGAAAAAATATATTTTATTTATATCGCATTCATCTTACAAGTATTTAGTTAAATTAATTAGTTGCTTATTTTATTTTCAATTATAAAAAAAATTACAAAAAGAATCGAATTTTCATTCCTATTATAGCATCTAGAGTTTAAGTAAGAATATTTTGCTAAGTAAAATTTTGTTATCTAATTTCTCTTGTTTTGTAAGTTGCATATAGTATTTATCCCTATGGTTTCGATATTCTAGGCTCAATCAAAAAGTATTATATTACTTGATTGACTAGTATCCCATAATTAAATATTATAAATATATTCGTATTTGCTTCATAGTGAAAATATTACCCAGCTTTGCTTGATATCAAGTTTTTAGCTTTGTTACAAAGTATGAATAATTATTAAGAAAATTAAGCATATAATCGCATGCATTGCATTTAACATCTATATAGAACATCGGGGTCATGTTACACAATAATTTAAAGGATTAATTTTTTTTTTCTATAAAAATTTTTTTTTGATCGTCGGCTACCTAACACAATCCTCTTTTTACACGACTTGCAAGAAGGAAAAAAAATCTTTGGCTTGTTAATTTATCAATTTCTCAAAGTAAATGATTTTTGAGTTAGATTTATTAGAGTTGAACATAAAATTTAAGTCTTAATTATTATAGAATGTATTTATAGACATTTAAAGTTCAAGCATAAATTGATCAGAAGTCTTTAAAACCACATTCAATATCAATCTACACAACTTTTATTTATCATTTTTAAACTTTATCTTAACTGCTAATTGTCTTAAATTTCTGAATTTTTTGATAGAATGAGCTAACTCATGAAATGTGATTTAAGTTTGCGCTCAACTAATTGATTGAGTTAAGCTCAAATCTAAGATGACTTTAGTTAATTCCAACACAAGTCAACTATTTATGTAACACTAATTATACCAATCATATTTGATGCGTCACAAAAAAACAAAATCGCCTTGTTCATGCACAATTCTCATTAAATCTTGGAATTACAAGTTTTTAGAATTGAATTATGGATAATTGAAACTCCAATTTTAGCCAAATTTAAAGTCAAATTGAAAGTTTCGATGAAACGAACCGAGAGTGATTTGGTCCGAGTCAATATGAGCCCAGAACAAGCACGGGGAAGCATATAGGAAACTTAGGGGCATTAATTGAAAAATAAAATGACCTTCAAATCATAAAAGCTTATATTCAAATTGGGCATCTCAGAGAGAAGGGTCCAACCAACCTAAAATTATTTAATTTTGAAATCATTAGAGCAACCAAATACACCAAAAAAATTTCATTGCACCATCTATTAGGGCGGCTCGACGTTTAGGATGATGCTTTGTTTCTTTAGTTGCTTCGTGATTTGGGGTCTTGGTTGTTGTTTTGAACGGTGCTTCCTCGCAAGGAGCAAACGACGGTTGATGGTGGTCAATGACTAGACAAGCGGTGGCCAGTGGTGATCGACAACTGCAGGAGCAGGAGATGTTTGGCAGATCGTTGATCCAGGATATTGGGCTTTAGCTCCATCTTCTTTAGACTTTATCCTTCCTCCTTTTTATAGGATCTAGTCCTCTTCTCAAGAGTGGTTAGAGCTCTATTTTTAAAGCCCAAGTTACAAATAAATAAGAAATTCAAACCACTTTGATTGGACAACCCAGAGAGATCCACTAGATTGGAATACATTTGATGGATATTTGAGTGTCTTAATGATGTCGGAATTGAGCGACTTTGGACTCATCGGATTTGTCTTGTCGATACGTTCAATTTGACTCTAAGTTTGCTAGATTTGTAATTTGTCAGTCACTCTAATTTTTCCCAAAAAGGTTTTGAAATTAATTTAGTGGCTGAATTTAGGCTTGATTTGACTCAAATTTGATATAGTTTTCTCACCTTGGGTCCTTATCATTGAGCCTGCTAGCTCCGGTTGTCGCCGCCTTCGGAAACCACCAGTCATCAATTTTAGCCAAAGTAGCCGGTCAACTCTGGTTGTTGCCACCAGCGGCCAACTTAAACCACTGCAGCCTCCAACAATCGTCGTTATGGAATGACAAAGCAACCTATAAAGCAACACAACCTCTTGAATGTTGTGGCAACCCCTAAGGCAGTGCACCAAAGCTGAAACACTTACAGCTCACTACAAGTGTTTCCTACCATGGCATGATAAGCTCTTTTGTAAATTGACATTGTAACTTGAAAAATTGTGTAAGCATTTCTCATTTGTGATAATACCATGTGGCAATAAGCTTTTCAGCGAGTGGACATTATAAACCGAGAAACTGTGTAAAACTTTATCAACTGAGACAAGTCATTGTACATGTAATCACTAACTCATAGTGTTTTTTTTTTATTTTATATTTTTTTATCAGGTTTTCCACATAAAAAATAATGGTGTAATTATTGTTATCTTTTTTTCATTTGAGTGTGTATTAAATTCTCATGCAATGCTAATATGATAATTCATTGTTCCAGTGTCATGAATTTTCTACCACGCATCAAGCACTAACCATAAATCATTCGCGTTTAAGTAGAGGGTTATTAACAATGTACAAACATTATCCAATCTCTTATCTTAAGTTGAGTCTTTATCACATCAAAGTCTGGTATCAAATTCTTCTATGATTCTCTCTAAAAATCTCTCGATTCTCTACTCCTCTGTTCCATATATCTCTCTACATTAAAAAAAAAAATTCAAGAAAATTTTTCTTAAGATACAATTCAACAAAAGAATAGTTGGCTTTTAATCTTTTCGTCACCTCTAATGTTCATCAGGCTTTCCTTAAAAAAATAACTCTTTTCCATTATGTGTGTGTGTGTGTGTATGTGTGTGTGTCCGGCAATTCTAAACATTTTACAATTTGAATTAAGCAAAATAATTGCAACCACAATAAACAAATTTCATTACTAAAATTTCAAAATTATATTGCAAAATCATGTATTAAATCCAGTCTACACAGCCACAAATTTGGCTTTATAATGACAACATAATGTCAACATTCTCTAACCCGTATGGATTCAAAACTGTCACACCTCAACACAACACTTTTTTCAGTCTTCTTCCTATAAAGCTCCTCTCTTTTTCACGCTAATAAAACCCCTCCCGAAACTCCTCAATTCACTCACGCCAATCTCCCTTCTCTCTTCCCCTAAACCATGAACCTCTCATTTACTTCGTCCTCCTTCTTCTTCCTCCTCTTCCTCTTCCCTCTCCATGCCCACGCTTCCTGCCAAACTACTCCCAACTCCAATGACTTCGAAGAATTCAAAAGCTTCGTTTCCCTCAAATCCATCGCCCTCGTCTCCATCCTCGCTGCCGGAGCCGCCGGCGTCCTCATCCCCATTCTCGGCCGCTCCATCCCCCTCCTCCGACCGGAAAACGACCTCTTTTTCTCCGTCAAATCTTTCGCTGCCGGCGTCATCCTCTCCACCGCCTTCATCCACATCCTCCCCGGCGCCTTCGCTCGTCTCACCTCTCCCTGCCTCCCAACCCATCCATGGCAGGACTTCCCGTTCGCCGGATTCATCGCTATGTTGTCGGCCATGGGAACCATGATGTTGGATTCTTTTGCCACTGGGTACTATAAAAGATCTCACTTTAAAAAAGCTCGGCTCTTTGATGAAGGCATGGTGGCTGGAGATACTGAGGAGGCTCATGCAGGGCACCTGCACGTGCATACGCATGCCAGTCATGGACACGCGCATGGGCCGGCGGCTGGCGGAGGGTCGCCGGCGGAGGAGGCGTCTGTGGAGGAGAAAATCCGGCACAGGGTTATATCACAGGCAAGCTCTTAAGGAGTGCTCTGTTTTCGTGAGAATTNATTAAGCAAAATAATTGCAACCACAATAAACAAATTTCATTACCAAAGTTTCAAAATTATATTGCAAAATCATCTATTAAATCCAGTCTACACAGCCATAACACTTTGCTCACTATTTGGCTTTATAATGACAACATAATGTCAACATTCTCTAACGCGTATGGATTCAAAACTCTCACACCTCAACACAACACTTTTTTCAGTCTTCTTCCTATAAAGCTCCTCTCTTTCTCACGCTAATAAAACCCCTCCCAAAACTCCTCAATTTACTCACGCCAATCTCCCTTCTCTCTTCCCCTAAACCATGAACCTCTCATTTACCTCCTCCTCCTCCTTCTTCTTCCTCCTCTTCCTCTTCCCTCTCCATGCCCACGCTTCCTGCCAAACTACTCCCAACTCCAATGACTTCGAAGAATTTAAAAGCTTCATTTCCCTCAAATCCATCGCCCTCGTCTCCATCCTCGCTGCCGGAGCCGCCGGCGTCCTCATCCCCATTCTCGGCCGCTCCATCCCCCTCCTCCGACCGGAAAACGACCTCTTTTTCTCCGTCAAATCTTTCGCCGCCGGCGTCATCCTCTCCACCGCCTTCATCCACATCCTCCCCGGCGCCTTCGCTCGTCTCACCTCTCCCTGCCTCCCAACCCATCCATGGCAGGCCTTCCCGTTCGCCGGATTCATCGCTATGTTGTCAGCCATGGGAACCATGATGTTGGATTCTTTTGCCACTGGGTACTATAAAAGATCTCATTTTAAAAAAGCTCGGCTCTTTGATGACGACATGGTGGCTGGAGATACTGAGGCGGCTCATGCAGGGCACCTGCACGTGCATACTCATGCCAGTCATGGACACGCGCATGGGCCGGCGTCCGGCGGAGGGTCCCCGGCGGCGGAGGCGTCGATGGAGGAGAAAATCCGGCACAGGGTTATATCACAGGCAAGCTCTTAAGGAGTGCTCTGTTTTCGTGAGAATTTAGATATTGCAAGAGAAACCTTCGATAACATAAAACATTTGCAAAGTGCAAACTTAGTTTTGCAGTTGATTATATTTGTAGGTTTTGGAGTTGGGCATTGTGGTCCATTCTGTAATTATTGGAATTTCACTGGGTACATCTTACAGTGCGAAAACAATAAAGCCTCTAGTGGGAGCCCTGAGTTTCCATCAATTCTTCGAAGGCATTGGACTTGGTGGCTGTATTGTTCAGGTAAATTTTCCATATAATAAATTTTTTTTTTTGCTTTATTAAATCATTTTTTAATTAAACGAAATCATATAATTAATCAGTTTATTTTAAAATTAAAATTTTAATGAAATAATTTTTGAAGATATATTTTAATTCTTTTTAGATTGAAAATTTCTTTTTATTTTTATTTTTTTTTAACTTCTATGGCTCTTATCTTCCTTTATTATTATTTAACTTAATTTGTGACAGATATGTTTGTGTTGGATTGATGTGTTATTTATTCTTTTATTACTCATTTTTAATTAGCAGCGCCAAATGTATATTCGATATATTTATCATGGCTAGCTACATATACGTCTAATACGTATGTTATTTATATAATATGGCTCGTTGCATAATACTTTGGGGGCATTTACATACATACCATTCAATTCTTTCGTTTTATGTATCTATTAACTAAAATTTTATATTTACATGCACATCATTCAATTTTTTAGTACTACATCAAAAATATCACTATAAGTATAAAAACATGTCAGCACAAATCTCAAGGCAGATGAACGGTTCATGACGATGAAACTGATGATCAGACATATTTGTTGATGACCGTCTTGAACTGAATGTTGGCAAAGGAGCCGTCTTGTTTGAGTGATCGATGCAACGTGTCAGGAAATTTTTCGTCGGGCAGTGATCAACCCACAGGACGATCTATAAGGGGGCTCAATTTCGAATGAGATATCCATCAAGTCTTGGGCTTACATTACGATCGACGAACTATTATCGATTAAATTGGTCCCACAGCCTTATTACACATTTCAATGATGAGGGAACCAATATATATTTGTGTAATATTGTGAACTTTGCTTATAAATAGGATGTTTATATCATGAATAAATTGTCTTTTATTGTTTTATAATATGCTCACTCTCTCTCTGATCATTTCTCAGCATAACGTTTTCCAGACACTTTTGAATTCAACACATTATTACTACTTTTCTGAAAATTAAATATACATTTTCGTGCATAANCTATTTCTTGGATGTGTTTCCAGACACTTTTGAATTCAACACATTATTACTACTTTTCTGAAAATTAAATATACATTTTCGTGCATAAATTCATCACACCAAATTTATGCTATCAATGTAATTAAATACAAATCATTAGGCGTTAGAATACAAAAACATGAAAATTGTGTCATATGTATATAAATTTCCATACTTCAATTTCATTTCATAGAATTTGAATGCATCATAAGTGCCCCAATTACTAATAATCAAAAGTCATATTCAAGCCAAACTAAGCTAATAATGCTTGTTCTTACATTCAATGTCAGGCAAATTTTAGAGTTCGGGCAACAGTGATAATGGCCATCTTCTTCTCATTAACGACCCCATTTGGAATCGCGTTGGGAATCGCGGTCTCTGCAAGCTACAACTCAGACAGCTCAACAGCACTTATAATTGAAGGGGTGTTTGATGCGGCTTCTGCAGGGATTCTTATATACATGTCTCTCGTAGATTTATTAGCAGCAGATTTTACAAACCCTAGAATGCAGAGCAGTTTGAAGGTTCAGCTTGCAGCGCACCTCGCTCTCCTCCTTGGCTCCGGTTTCATGTCCATTTTAGCTAAATGGGCATAACTCTTTTGTATATTTGAAATAAAATTTGTTTTTTTGCTTGTTCTGAGTGAATAAATTCATGCTTGTTGCATTGTTTATAAGATGAGGTCTTTCTCAAATGTTGCTTTTTACATATCTAACAACAAAACATTTATTTTACATGCTTGCCTTGTAAATTTTAATGGGGAATATATAAGTGTTGTCTTGGCTAAGCTGCTTTTATAGGGGAGGGAGCTCAACAAACTCATACATTCTTTTCAAGTTATTCTTAAGCTAAAGCTGAAGGTCTTAAAAATATATTCCATGAAAAGGGATGCTTTTGAGTTTGATACGCCACCAATAAATTTTCATCATCCGACACGAATTTTGAAGCATAACAACGATATTTTAAGCAAGAAATATTTAAATCTTGATAGAAAGTAATCCAGAGCTCCGATTTCAGCAAACTTATAGTCAAACTGACCGGCTCGATGAAACGAACTTAATGATATGAAAACTAATTCAATCCAAGTCAAATCAAGCTCATATCAAGTCATTAAACTACCCTTGAAATATTTATAGACACATTTGGAAGGTCAACAGATGTCGACACTAGTAAGTTTATACTCGAATCGAGCTGCTCGACAAAACGAATCCAACAAGCCCAAGATCACTCAATTCTGATATCGTGAAGGCACTCAAATGTCCATTAAACGCGGCATGATCGGAGGAAATTCTCTAGACCGTACGATCAAAATGATTGATATTTCTGCATTAATTGCACCAAGACCAATATAAATAGAGCATCACCCCTCACATGAGGGAGGAGACTTGAGAGAGAACTTGAGGCTTTGAGAAGGAGTTCAAGTCCAACATCATTTCTGTCATCGTCGATCGTCGTCGACAACCACCGATCTTCAACAACCACCGCCCGCCTCCGTCGACTACCGTCGATCACCGCTGACCTCCGTTGGCCACCGCCAACCGTTATCGATCACCGTTGAGCATCATCGGCGTTCAACGACCACTACTTACCTCCGTCGATTACCGTCGGCCGTCATCGACCACCACCGTTCGTCGCTGACATCCGTCGACCACCGTCAATTATCATCAACTGTCGTTGACCACCGCTAACCAGACGTCTTCAGTCGACGTTGTACCTGGAAAAATCTTGTAACTCTTTCCCGTCTATGGGACAAAGAGCCTCTGTAATCATCAACTTATACTGAAATTTTTATAACTGGGTTAGACCCCGTGGTTTTTTCCCTTTTACGGGTTTTCCACATAAAAATTTATGGTGTCATCACAGGTTGATTCTCTTTCATCTGAGTGTGTGTTGAATCATCGTGCAAAACTAAGACAATAATCTATTACTCTACCGCCGCGAATTTTCTAGCAAGCATGAGAGTTTAAATGCGGTTTCGATTTAAAGTTTTTGAAAAAGTTTTGGGCGTAAAACACCATTAATTTTATGCTTTGACACTTACAAGTTAAATCTATTAGATTTATGACACAATTAAAATCTTTTTTTGGCATGGTTTAGATCAATTTTTGTCATATGATTTAATACCCTCAATTTTGTCCATTTTAAGAAATCTCTATTTTTAATTTATTGCAAAAATTTTGTGGGTGAGTGGTGGAATGCATTGCTAATTAATAATTTTTTAATTAATTTTATCTTAAATTAAACTCTCTAGATAAAACATTAGTTCAGATTAAATCTAAGAACGTATTTTTTTTTTCTAGAGTTTCTTCTTCATTTTTTTTTCTTTTTTTTTAACTAATTGGAAAGGTAAAGTCATTATAGAAAGGGTAAATTTATGATCTTTATTAAATATGAATATGTAAAATAAATTATTTTATTTAAATTAATAATATTTTTTGGATTAAAATAAAATCAGTGAATTAAAAAAAATGTTTGATAAGTAGTCAACAAGTTATCATCATTTATCTCAAATCTCGATGCATAACATTGAACTGAGGCAATCTTTTGAACTAGGAACATGCAAATTTTAATTAAAAGTCGCCCAGAGCTCTGATTTTAGTAAATTTATAGTCAAAGGGACAGACTCGACGAGACAGATCTAACAATACCAAAATAAATTAATACGAGTCAAATCAAGCCCAAATCAAGCTATTAAACCATTTTTTAAAGCTTTCCAGGCATAGCCACCTCTTGCTTTGGCGAGGAACACGGAGAACTTCATCCTATGATTTCTCGTAGGAGAAGTTTTTCACTATTTGTAAGACGGACTATCTACAAAACTTTTTTCATCTTACATCTCCTCCACAATTTTATAGAATGGGCTAGCTACAAAGCTTTCCCCATTCTTCAAGATCAAACAATTCCAAACCAGCCAAGGAAGATTAGAAGTGTTAAAGACGAGAGAAATTGTGATTCCAATCTGCTAGGAATCATTTTAAGGCTTGTAACGCAAAGCCACTCAAATTTGCAAAAGAATTGGCCACGAATGTGCTTCCTAATTTAGAGATTCCTTTAGGAAATAAATAACCAATCAATAGGTGCATGATCGTGTCGACTAGTGTACACCAACAAACTTGCTTAGTGTAGGCGAACGAACCCATGACGACGCGACAAAACTGGCCAATAAAATGGCGTGGGGATGTGCTGACCGATATTGTTTGTCCTATCAAACCGACCAATAACGGGCGATCATTTGAGTCGGATGATACATTGTGGCTCGTCAGACATGCCTCGTGTGGGCGACCAACCTATAAGCAGCTAATGAAACTTATTCCTGGGGTTCGCTAAAAAAGAAAAAGCAAAAGGGGTTTAAGAATCTCACCAACACAAAGATTGTGGAAGTGTTTCTTCTAATAAGATGAAGCTCTTTTAACAATATAAAAGAGGTCAAAGTTTTGGAGAAGCTCCTATGAGGTCTGCCCCACTCCTTCAAAGAACGAAGAAGATCTCCGTTAGAAGGAGAGTCCTACGAGATTTCAACAAAGTTTCAAGTTCCAACGAAGCTCCAGTGATTTTTCCCAAGCTAGAATGAAGCTCTCCTTTGATGTTGGAGAGCAGAAGTCTTGCTCCTTGCTAGCCACACCCCTCCTCAAAAAGATTTCATCACACACTCAAAGAATTGTGGACAAAGAAGAAGATCTTTTTGGTTGGGGATGAAGAAGAAGAGGAAGAAGAAGACGCAGAAGAAGGTTGGGGAAGGAAGCCTTCACTCTCTCTTTTCTCTCAAGCTCTTCACCTAAAAGCCTTCAAGTGGAAACCCTAGCTTTAATGAAGAAGATGCTCCAAGCTCCAAGGAATGCAAAAGTTTTTCAGCTGTTGAAGGAGGCAAAAAAATGTTGAATTGAGGTCATGATTAGTGAAATGTGGAGGAGAAAGATCATAAAACAGCCTCTCCCAAATTTCCCCCCAAAATTTCCAAAGATGGCCTTGCCACCTCACCCTATGAGCCTTCAAAGGAGGTATAATTACCTCCTTTATCCCCCCTCACCCCCCCAACCCCCGAGCAAGTCCCAGAAAACCCAAGCATCCTTGTAATTTCAGTTGTATATGGAGGTATGTCGAGTGAGAATATGGAGAAAAGAGGAGCAGAAAATGGCCTGACACCTAGGCACCTCGATCCGTGTGCTTATTTTCATGGGTCGGTCGCCTAGACACTAGGCTTGGTGCCTAGGTGCCAAAGGTCTAGCGCCTACTTTCTGGCTCCTCAATTTGAAAGTTATGCAATTCATGTAGTTTCGGTCTGTTGGGACCCTAGATAGACTCGCCGACCGGATTCATCGAGGGTAGACTTGATCAATCTATTTGATTTTTCACATGACCGGTTTGTATCTTGTCTCTTTGTGTCATTATATTTAGCCGTTCAATTATTTTGAGATTCATGCCAACAATATTAATGTGTACACAATATAACTATTTAATTATTTTGCAATAAATAATTATTTTTGCATAAATCAAACTAAATAGTCCCTTATAAAAAACTAGCTTTTCTTACTTTCTTTTAGTTGACTTGTAATTTGTTTGTCAATATTTTTCTTCGTCCGTCCGTCCTCTTGTGTCATAGCAGACAAAGGCAACTTCTTTAATAAGAACGAAGTCAATTCAACTAATGGGAAGCAAAGTGCCGCACATATTGTCAGTGCGAGCATTATTCATTAATTAATTAGAGACAGGGCCACATTCTTTTAAAAAAGCGATTTTTACGCACTATAGGCGTTCTGCATATTTTCTTTTAAGTTTATTATTACGTATAACCTACCATTTGATGCCAGATTTTTTTCTTAATGTATCATAAAACTATCCGATCCTCTCTCTCAGAACAAAATTTCTCTAAAATTGTTAAGGAGAGGAAGAACTTGAAAGAATGGGAATATATTGACCAGATTTATGTACAAATGCTGGTGGATTCGGCTTCGATCTAAAGATGGGAATTAGATGCGAAGCTAGCTGCCTCCATATTCCTAAGATTAGAATAAGAACCATGAGTATGAGGTAGCCCTGAATGTTTCTCTCTTTCTTTCTCTGTGTGTGTGTATGTATATATATATATATTATTCTTGAAAATGTCTGCGGACATTTACCACTTTCAAAAGAGCTATGTATATAAGGTGAGAAGAACCAAATAAGAGTAAGAAGAATACAAAGAAGATGAAAAATCTCTTGGGATTGAGAATTTGTTTATATCAAAATATCTCATGGTACCACCACTATTTATATGTTGCATTAATCAGATGTACGGTACATACACAATCACACATGAAGTAAAAAAACACAATGTACAAATAATGAATAAAGTGTGAAGCAAAATAGTTGATGTGTGACTTATGTGTCTTGTTCGCCTGTTCAGCCATTGCCCAAGCTAACAAAGTCAACTTGAATTATTGAGAGAATTTGCTATCAGATTGCAGTAGACGTCTAGCCGAACTAGTTTATCAATATGTATGATCACTTAGCTGCCTTGTCGAGCTATCTGTTTAAAATGTATTGATCGAATTGTGATTTAATTGCCTACTGAACTTTTGTGTTTAGTTGATCTGTTGTTTCACAATCCTCGTAACAAATATGTATGTGTTGAATCTTGATTTATCTGTGAATCACACACAAGAAATAATGTAGGTAAGAGGAGAGAGAGAGAGGGAGGGAGAGAGGACAATAATCTATCTTGATCAAAAGTATCTTATTCATAAAATAATTATTCTATTTATAGAGAAGAAGATACAAATAATCCTATTACCATTATTTCCCCGTTTTAAAGTGGTCCATATTGGGAAATTTTTGGTGCTTTACATGTATAATTAACTCTGTCGTCTGGCTACTTCCTGGCTTGGTCGGCTAACCTTAGTCGGCTCTGGGTTGGTTGGATCGGCTCAGTCGGTTGAACTTGGATGTATGAGTCGGCAAGTTGATACATTTTGGTTGTAAATCCTTAATCTATGTTGTAAAACTTCTAAGGTGCCCCTCAAATAGTTGAAGATACTGTGACAGAAACGGGAGCTTCCTTTGGATTGGTTCCGCAGGAGGGTTGGCTATTGCATTGTGGTGTCATTCCAATAGTAGCTGGCTCAGATGTTCTTCTAATTTGTGTCTGGCCGAATGGCTCGAGGTTTGGTTATCCAGTAGCTTATATATCACTCTCATGACACAATCGGCTTTGACCTCGCCGGCTTGGCTCGGACAGTTTCACCAGTTCGCCCAAAATAGATCATTCTTCCTCAAACTCCTTCCTTCTTGGCCATTAATTCTCCTTACGAACAGTTCCAGCACATTTTTTATGTGCAAGATGGTAATAATGTTGTCATTCCCAACGAGAGAAAAAAGCTGGGGGTATGCAATTGGTCTCATAGTTGTAACTAAGTTGAGAAATTAATTATAGATGGAAAGGAAAGGAAATGAAAAGCCGTAAATATGAACCATCGGAGCAATTCAGTGCGCATCAAATATCTACCCTCTTGTACGAGCGGTTGCAGCTCGCTCGCGAGAGTGGCTTAATATGCGCATGACTTTCGGAGTTCCGCACCGATGTGCTCTCGCATCTCGCACACGTGCCGCTCGTGGGAAGTTATGTTAGTATTACTATTATCATTTTTATAATCAGTCATTTCACAAAAAATAATTGCATTACATAACTCCTTAAATATTATTATTTATAAAATCTAACATTCATGTGATATTTTTGAAATCCATAACAATTGTATGTACACGTGCCAAGACCAAATCATTGAATATTTGATAAAAATGAAAAATAAAGGTAAGGGGGTGCTAGATTTGTAAATGACAATGTTTTGGGAGCTATGTGTGTAATTAACAGCTCTTTGCACAAAGATATAATTATTTAAACAGCACCTGAAAACATTGATATTTACAAAATATTGCACTCAGGTATTATTTTTGAACTACCAAATCAATGTATTTACAAATGCAAAGATCAAACATTGAGAATTTAATAAAAATGAAAAATATGAGTTGAAATTTTATCATGAATTTTAAATTTGAGTGAGAATTTGAAAAATGGATGGTTGAGAGTGTTAGATTTGTAAATGCCAATGCTTTGAGTGCTAAGTATATAAAAAGGGATAATAACATATATATATATATATATATATANACACTCAAAACATTGTTATTTAACAAATATGACACTCATATAATATTTTTGAATAACTGAACTGATGTATTTACGCGTGTCAAGATCAAACCATTGAGAATTTGATAAAGATGAAAAATATGATTTTTCATGAATTTTGATATTTGAGTGATTATTTACATACCTAGCACCCGAAATAATGTATTTATAAAATTTAGCACCTATGGGATAGTTAATGCTCCCCTCAAAGTAAATCGAATGATTTCCAAAATTATCCAAATACCTTTTTCGAGATGTTTATTTGCAAATACCAAAATTGTTGGCGTATTTAAAATAAGGGAAATGTACAGGCGCACCACACAATTCTAATGAATTTACATGTCTCACACCAAAATTTGTATATTTACATGCATAATACTTTTTCTATTAACGAATTGTTGGATTAATGACTAATAAATAGTGATAATTAGTTATTTTTTTATGTGATAGGAAAGAATTAGGTGCTATGCATGTAAATATTGAAGTATAGTTGTGAGATCCGTAAATCTATAAGAATTGCATGTTATGTATGTAAATGCCCCTTAAAATAAATGATAAAATAGATATGTTGCATTTTGATATCTCAAGATATTTCATTATTTGTGAATAAAACAATGAACTTAATTTGTGTGGGAAATTTACATACTTATCACACTATTCTATTGCATTTGCATATATAACACCTAAATTTGATATTTACATATTGATGTGATAAACCTATGCACGAAAAGATGTATTTTCACATTTAAAAGTATAATGGTGTCAAACATACCACACAATTCTTTTGTATTTGTGTATATAACACAAAGTTTGTTATTTTAATTTAGAACACATTTTGACATTGGTGTCAGAAGCCTATGCATGAAAATGTGTATTTCATGGTGAAAAATAGAGTTGATGTGCTATCAACAAAACTTTATCAAGTATGAATCTCAATGCATGATTGATAAGGAATCCTTCAAATTCAAATTCAAGATCACCTTGGTTTCAATTTTCAAGAAGTTTATAATCAAACTGGTTGTTTTGATAAGACAAGCCCAACAATACAAAAATTGGTCCAATTTGAGTTCAAACAAGCCCATATAAAACTGTTGACGCATAATTGGAGGCTTCAAATCATCAATTGACTAATCAAATTAAGTGTCTCGATGAGAGAAATCCAGCAAACATATCTCAATTATGATGTCATTGAAATCTAAATCCCTGAAAAATATCCTAGAATCAAAGAGGAACAACACGGACCGTCTGATCAAATGGTTAGAGAAGTTACACATTCATAAAAACAAAAAAATACCGATCCCCAAGAAGCTATAAATAGACCCGCTCTCTTCACTTGAAGAAAGAGAAGAAATTAAATTCTACAGCCTATGCTGCCCCTAGGGCCATCGACCACAGTCGACCACTGCACGTCAGCTAACGTAAATCATGTAAGTTAAATTAGATAAAGAAAAATAGTTCTAGGTTTTACATACCCATATATCTTGGAGTATTTATCTTTTATCAAATTCATTATAAAACAATATATATATCTTCCAAAATAGAATGTTATTCTTAATATTGTATTTGTTCATAATAGTTATAGATTAACCCGCATATTAATGTAAGTACTTCACTCATGACAAAGAAAAAAATTACGTTATTATTTATTCTTTGACTTCCCCTTACTAAACTAAATAAAGACATGATCATGTAAGTTGCAAAATGGCTTCCTAAAACTGTTGTACATTTTGCGCTTTGTAAAAAGATGTAACGTGCCGCTCATATAAGTCTATTCCTACCTCTGAGAGGTGTTTCAAAAACCAGCATGTCTGCATAAAATTCAATTCCTTTGTCAGGTTTGAAAATTCTTATATATTGAGGGAAAATGAGGACTGAATGGCAATGTGGCTTGATGGCTCATTCACAGACAACCAAATAGACTGAATTTTTCAATCGCAACTTTGAAAATCTCTATTATGCTGTTTTCGAAGTAAGAGCATTTTGCAATGTGATCAAATTGTAGCTCAAAGGAAAATTGCATGCATTCAAGCTCGAAGCCAGATGATAGGATGCAATCCTCTTGAAGTTGCATAGATGCAATCCAATTCCCCTGCTAGAACTAGCTCCCTAGGTACCACTTGACAAGTTGAGTCATGAACTCATGGTGTTATGACATGGGCTAAGGAGATTCATAATTAAGCTCCATGGCCAAGCACAAGTGAAGATGACAATATAAAATGCCAAATAACAAGGCAATTAAGCCCAGAAGATCTGCCTCTTTAAGCAACAATGGAGGATTCATGGAGAGAAGAGCTGCCGGGGGCGAGGGGACACGCTCCCCAAGTTTTATACATATCAACAATAAAGAATAAGCCAAAAAGCTCTTTATTTATGTTCGGCTCTTTGAGTAGTTTTTTTCGATTCATTCGTTAAGCAAATGAGTCAAACACAAACAAATTTTTTTAGCTCGATTTATAAAAAAATCAAACATGACCAAATGTTTGTTTGTTCGTATTCGACTCAATTTGACTCAAATTAACTGACTAATATTAATATATATTTATGTATTAAATTTATATATTTTATTTTTATATCTAGGGACTCCAATCACTAGATATAAATACTAATTTGAAATAACTAATCAATCTCTTTCCGTTAAAAAAAAGAATGGAATTTTTTTTATTTTTTATTATTGAATCTTCTATTTTTAAATTTAAAATATTTCAATATAATTTATATTTTACATTTATTTATTCAAATTGTCACTATATAGAAAAGTTTGTTTGAATATATTGATTCAGTAATTATTTTAATTTTTTGATAGTAAAAAAAATATTGCTGTGTGTGTGTGTGTGTGTTGGGTTTTATATTTTCTAGTATAGCTCGGGTGATGGCCAAACAACTATGTTGTCTTATAATAACTATTGCATGGTCTGAAATTAACCGACACATTACATTGAGAGATTCAAGTAGCATGTCACACCGACAGTCTCGACCAACCGGGACACAAGCAAGAATGCTTGATCGCGGCTGATTGATCGACCTGCCTTTACAGCGCCCAATGAAATTTACATTTGACCAGACGCCTCGGCAGAATAATCCATCTCTCGATCACCATTCATGTTCGACAGAGTAATTCATCGACGCTCTCAACAAATTACCCTTGAAAGGGTATTTTTCTTCTCTTATCTTCTCCTTCACTCGATCCCCAAACGCGCTCTAATTAACAAAGTGATAAATGTAAATTTATATATATATATATATATATNATAAAACCCTGTTGTCCTCATTTCCTCATAAACCCCGTAAAGCCATAACCAAACAAAATACGCGTCATCACCATCCATCCAACCTTCATTTTTTTTCTTTCATTTTCAATTTCCATTAAACCACGAATACAGAAATAGTAAGCCGCGCAGCTCCAAACCCTAAGCATCCAACGAGAAACACTATATAGTTCGAAACCACTGCCACTGTAGCACTCCCCAGCTGCAGCAGAATAAACCAAATTTAACGNATTGTCCTCATTTCCTCATAAACCCCATAAAGCTACAACCAAACAAAATACGCGTCATCACCATCCATCCAACCTTCATTTTTTTCCTTTCATTTTCAATTTCCATTAAACCACGAATACAGAAATAGTAAGCTGCACAGCTCCAAACCCTAAGCATCCAACGACAAACACTATATAGTTCGAAACCACTGCCACTGTAGCACTCCCCAGCTGCAGCAGAATAAACCAAATTTAACGCCCACCGCAATCTTACTCCATATCTCCCATAATAACTACTGTAGTTACTACTATATATATATAACCATATAACTATATCATTGGAATGAGAGAGAAGACGAGTCGATCAATCCCACAGCAGGCGTCGCCAACCTCGGCTCGTATGCAAATCCTCTGAACTCTCCGCCGCCACTTTCGCCGCCGGTAAAAGGGCACGGCGGCGCCCATCTCCACTCCTTGGTTATGAAGTCGAAAAGAATGATTTCCGTAGAACCTTTGATCGTGATTGCGAGAATATCTCCATGACCGACGCACTCGAACCCTCGGCCACCTTCAGCCTCACTGAACTGAGAGTATATCTCCGGCGGCATGCGCTCTGTTTCCGTCCAAGCCTTGGAGCAGGGCTGCAGCGACCACACCCTGNTGACGCTCTCGAACCCTCGGCCACCTTCAGCCTCACTGAACTGGGAGTATATCTCCGGCGGCATGCGCTCTGTTTCCGTCCAAGCCTTGGAGCAGGGCTGCAGCGACCACACCCTGACGCTACGCGGAACGCTGAGCTTGCTCTTCTCTACGGCGGCGATTATGAGTACGGACGGCGGCGATCCACCGCGCAATGCGAGGCTGGGAGAACGGAGAAAACGGCGCATGGGAGCCTGGATTTTGGACCAGTTATTAGCGGCCACGTCGTAGGAGAGGATGGCGAAGGGAGCGGAGCTCATGCAGTAGAATGTGTTTTGTGAGAAGACGAGGCGAGCTGGGTCGGGGCTGCAGAGGCGAGGGAGTTGACTGACGGTTGACCACGGGGAGTAGAAGCCGGTGGCGCCGTCGGCGTGGAAGCATTCAGCGGTGAGGTTTTTGACTGCGNTAGGCGAGCTGGGTCGGGGCTACAGAGGCGAGGGAGTTGACTGACAGTTGACCACGGGGAGTAGAAGCCGGTGGCGCCGTCGGCGTGGAAGCATTCAGCGGTGAGGTTTTTGACTGCGTAAGGGGAGATAAGGTCATCGCCGGCGAGGATGAGGGAGAGGGAGGAAGGCCCGGCAGTGAGGCCGACGGAAGGGTAGAGGCGAGGATGGGGAGTGGGGGGGAGGTGGGCGACAAGTTTGGAGAGAGGATTGGAGAGAAGGATGGTTTTGGGACCAGGGGAGTCGGAGATGAAGCAGAGTATGCCGGAGTCGGAGGCAGCGGGGGAGAATCCGGGTGGAAGGAAGGAACAGAGCGGCAGGCGGAGCCAGAGTTTGGTGGTGGGATCGAGGAGAAGTGCGGGAGGAGAAGGATTGGTGGAAGATGAAGGCTTGGTTGAAGAAGGGAGGAGAAAGAAGGCGAACCAGGGGCGGCGGGGGGCGAGGCGGAGATTGGCTTCAAGAAAGCTGTCGGAGAAGAGGAGAGAGTACCAACGTTTGCAGACGGCTCGACAACGGAAGAATTCGGGTGGGGGGAGAAGGGCAAGGATGCGGTCGACGAGGCCGGGAGGGAGATTACGCCATATTCTGCTGTCCATTTCGACGGCGACGGAGGATGAGCTGGGCTTCATGGACTTCATCGTTAATAGAAATTATGAGGACGCATGGATGTGAATTGGTGGGAGAAAGATGGAAGCTTTGGAATGGTGATTTATAGGGGGAGAAGAGAGAGGGGATCATACGTCCAATCTTGGTCTGAGTTGTGATGGGGCACTTCTGCTTTGGCGTGAGAGGGTAAGCAGAACTAAGAAGCTAGTAGGGCACGAGGGACGAGAGAGATAGAGAGATAGGGTAAGAGGCGAAAGGAAGAGGAAGGGAGTAATGGAATTTAGGCTTTTGCCTTTTCTATCTCGAGTCACATTTGCTTGGCGACTCCTCATTCTTTCCATTTTTGTTTACTGTTCATTCTTGTGCTGCTAGTGGCTTTCAATACATCTGGTTGCCTCCTAGGTTTTTTTTTTTTTAAAATTATAATTTTTTTTGGGGAAAGGGGGTTAATAAATATGGGGGACTGATTATATGCTTAGAGTTTCATTGGTGTCAGCAGTTGCCAAACAATGCATTAAATGAGTTGAAGGCTTGTCAACATACTCAATCTTTTTGGTTTTAGGTGAATCAATCAAAATTTTGATTTTTATTTTTTTTATGTTTTTTTGGATTGAAATAGTTTTTATCAGATTTTAGCAATTTCAATGAAAAATAGAGTTTTTAGTTTGGGAAGCTCATGAATTGTGAACGAATACTCTTTCTCCATCAAATTTTAAGCTTCCTATGGTTTGAATTTTTATTAAATAATTTTCTTTTTTCAATATTTTCTAAAAAATGTGATTTCCCAATCAAAATCTGATTTTTAAATTAAATTTTTGCGGCATTTACATTTGAGCCGATCAATTCTTATGTATGTATATATTTAACATTCGATATTTTGTTTTTTTTACATCTATTCCAAACAAATTTTTAGTAACAAATTAAAATTATTTGTTATTTAACTTTTTATCATATGAGTAAGTGGTCAAATAGTCTCAGATTATTTATATGGGGTAGTTTTAGTCGAATTTATATAAGTGTCAAAATAGTCACTAAAATTTAATTTTTTTTATCCCATAGAATATTCTCATATAAATAAATATTCTTCGAATTATTTAGACACTTTAATGTCATACTCCTTTTCATATATGAATAATGTCTCAATACATACATACATACATACATATATATATGTACCATATTTTCTTATGTTCATATATATATATAAGTATTAAATGTTGTGTTTGTAAATTTTTGGATGTGATTGAATAAAACTAGTTATAAAACTTTTATTTACGTACAAAATTCCAAAAGAAAATATGGTACATATAATTGATTTGCATGTACTCAAAACAATACAAAGTCATGGAAGAAACCAAAGATAATTGAGTGCTTTTGAGAACCTAGATTTAAGGTAAATATTTTCTAAATTATAAAATATGAAAGTTTCGTTTTGTAGGTTGAGATTTTCGCATGGGACGTGATGAACCTGTATTGTATTTCTTAAAGAAAAAAAAAAACATTATTATATTTTTCATTTCTTTTTTGTTTATAGTAAATATATAACGTGCTTCATTCGTTGTAATTTTTCGTGGTCAGATAAACTAAGTTGTAAATAATAGTTTTAAGACACATACCACACAATTCCTTTGTTACATATCTAATACTTAAAAGTATGATTTTTACATTTAGAACTAATGCATGTTGGAAGATTCACCAAGGTAGTGTGATTATTTAGCGTCTTAGTATTCAGTACACTCAAATAATAAAAATGAAGTAAACCGGAAGAAAGCAAAAAAAAAAAAAAATCATGTATTTGTTGTTATATTTGCAAAAAAAATTGATCATCGTGCTTCTGAATATTATCATAATCAAGTAAAAACTAACTTGGTCATAAAGAGGAAGTGGATTCTATCTTATTATTAGCATTCAGAAGAGAGAAACATGAAAAAAAAATAGTATTTAGATACCAAAGAGGGTAATCATATGTGTGGAAATAAGGACATGTTCGTAGAGATTTAAGTAATGGAGACTCAAATTTATTTCAACGACTCTTCAAAAATTCTAGTAAAAGGAAAAGGCGAAATCATTATTCTTTTTAAAGATGAAGTCATCAATTTATTTTTGGTGTTTAATATATCCCAGATATGAAGAATAATATTTTAAGCTCGAGACAATTAATTGAACAAGGATTATATGAATATAAAAAAGCTAACTATTAAAAATAATTTAAATGAATTAATAGCCTAAGTGAAGATGAAAAATAATAGAATATTTATTATCATTATAAAGAATGACATAATGAAATGCTTAAGGACTTGTATAAAATATTCATCATATATTTTTCATATGAGGCTCAAACAATTATATTTAATAGATTTAAATATTATGTAAAAATAAAGAATGGTATGTGGGTTGTCAAATAGCAATCATTCAAATCAAATTTGTGGATGATGTGTATTTGAAATATAACGCAGAGAAAAGGTTTCCAAGTGAAGCATGTTTTAGAGCAAAGATGCCTCTTCAATTGATTCACATGGATTTATATGGACTTGTTGCTCTGACATCATTTGGTAAGCATCAATATCTTCTTACCTTTACTACTCATGATTTTTCAAGAAAAATTTAGGTCTATTTTTAAAAAGAAAAATTAGAAGCTTTTAGGATGTATAAGAAATTCAAGATAAAAGTGGAGAATGAAAATGGTTAATATGACAAAAATCATCTGATCAGATCGAGGTGGCGAAGTTATTTCTAAAATATTTAAAGATTATTATGAAAAACATGATATTTGATATCAAGTAATAACATCTTTTTCACCGCAACAAAATGTTGTGGTTGAAAAAATAAATCATACTATTCTTAGCATGGCGTGAAGCATGATTAAAAGCAAGAATATATATGTCTATAAAGTTTTAGGCTTAGGTTGAGACGTGTTGCTTATATTCTCAATCAATGTCTGACTTCTATTTTACATGATAAGAAGCCTTGGGAAGCTTGGACATGGAGAACGCTAAATATCTCTAATCTGAAGGAGTTTGGTGGTATTGCATGTGCACATATTCCTAGACAAAAATAGGACTAAGTTAGATGAAATAAGCTTCAAACTCATCTTCATCGGTATTAATCTAAATCATATAAATTATTTGATCATAACAATTTAAAATTTATTTTCAGTGTAGAAGTAGAGTTTGATGACAAGGAGCATAAGATTGACAAAATTAAGTCATTCAAAAAGAAACATGAGTGTCTGTAGAGTTACATAATTAAGATCAATCATCCAGAAATTAATTGCATGAATCTGATTCAAATCATCCAAGTGCAAGTGCCTTATTAACAATCTCAAGCAATAATCAAAGAAAGACAAAAAGTGTTAGAGAGCTTCACTTAATTTGCTTATTTGCTCATAATGAGACATTGATTTTGAATAACTCATAAAAAATTTAAAAATGGAGATGCACAATGGCTGAAGAAATCAAAATCTCTAGTGAAAAATGATATATGAGAGCTCACAACAATTTCAATTATGCATAAAGTTATTGTTTTATATTAGGTATATAAAATAAATAAGAATATAAAGGGAGTATTTGAAAAGAATAAAACATGTCTAGTGGCGAAGGACACAAACAAAAAGAATGTATAGACTATAATTAGGAATTTGTTCCTATTTTTCGATTGAAAATTATTCGCTTAATTATTTTTCCTGCTGCACAAAATAATAGATTTGTTTATCAAATAGATGTAAAATCTAATTTTTTAATTTAATTTATTGAAGAATAAGTATATATCGAAAAACCATTGTGATATATTAAAGACAACCATAAATCAAAAGTTTGTAAATTAAGGAATGCTTTATATGGCTTAAAACAACCACCAAGGGCATGAGCTACAGGAATCAAGTCATATTTCAAACAACATAGTTGCACTCAATGCCCTTGTGAGAATGCCCTCCATGTGAAAAAGCATGATAATTGAGATACATTACTTATTCGTTATATGTAGAAGATCTTAGTTTTATAAGGAATAATCCACTTTTATTCAAAAAATTTAAGCAAACTATTGTGAAAGAACTTGAGATGACAGCTCTTGGACTTATGTCGTTCATTCTTGTAATTGAAGTGAAGCAAAAAAAAAAAAGAGAGCATATTTATTAAACAGGAAACATATGTGAATGAAGCTGTCAAAAATTCGAAATGAGAATTGCATTCTAGTAAGCAAGCCATTGAAATGTGCACCAAAAGATCAAGAAAGAAAATGAAAATTTAATAGATTCAACTATGTTCAAAAGTTTAATCAGGAGCATGAAATATCTGACATACACATAATCTAAACATTCTATGTACAGTTGATAATTGTTAGTCGTTACATGAAAAATCCAACTAAAATGCATTTAAAAGAAACCAAAAGGATTCTTCGTTATATTAAATGTATGCGAACACATTGATTTATATATTCTCGTTCTAATGAAATTTTACTTATAGGATATCTAGACAGTGATTAGGCTAAATACCAAGATGATAGAAAAAGTACGAGTAATTCTTTATTTTATATGGGTAAAACTCTATTCACATAGTATTAAAAAAAATAATCTATTATTGCCCTCTCATAATGTGAAATTGGATATTTTGCAGCAACATCATGTGTGTGTCATGCAATATGGCTAAAGAAACAACTTAAAAGATTAGATGTTTTCAATATGAAGCTATAAAAATCTATTTTGATAACAAATCATCAACAACATCATCAAAAAATCATGTTAGACATGAAAGAAGCGAACATATGTATATTTGTTTTCATTTTACAAGAGACCAAATCAAAGATCGACCAAAAAGCACAAGTGGAGTACGTGATAACTGAAGATCAAGTTGTAAGTATTCTCACCAAAACCGTTAATTGCAGTACGATTCATAAACTTGAAGACCCTTCTTAAGATGGTCAATGAAAAATTTTTGTTTCAGGGGGAGTGTATGGAATTAAACCAAAATTATTAAATAGTAGAAAAATCTATAAGAAAGTATTTAATAAAGTGTCTTTAAGTATTCTGCATCCACTAAAATATAAAAAACTTTATTATAGACTTATATAAATTATGCTAGTGTATGAAATGTTTCTAGAATAATGTTTGCATAAGTAATAGGTCCTTCGCCTCATCATTTTGTGTATGAATGAAAAAAATAAAATTCCTCTATCTTTGTTGTCTGCACAAATTTTACATTCACCTTCGTGTATTCTCCACACATATACGCGCGCACCCACTAAGTTTTTTGTTAGGAAGAGTTTGCAAAACATGCATTTGATGCTTTTTTTGGAGGTAATTAAGTATTACTGATAATATGACTCATACTTATGTTAGCATTAAAAATCATCTCAATCCAGCTTGAATATCATCAGGCTTAAGGAGGCATGAGCTATTCCAACTTTATTAGCTCATAACACACATTTAGGTAAGCAATAATATAAATCAGTGCTTCAACTCCTTGAGATAGTGTTATCCACACCTAAATTCCTAATGTAAACGATGCTCTTTTTTTGACATTATTATATATATTGATCATGCAATATTGGCAAATAGTATTTTCACATAGATTAGCAAATTCATTCAAGAAGGATATGTAGATGACAAGTAAGATTTCAATAGTAAACTTAATTATAATAATTAATTAAGTTATTCCAATCGATTTTGAAGTAGAGATGATATTTTAATTAATAATTATTATTTTTGTGCTTTAAATGATTATTTAATAATGAATAATATAGAGTATAAAAATGAATAAAAATAAATAAATTATTTGGAATGTGATGCACATTGACATAAGGTCTTTGGCATTTACATGCATAAGAAAATCAATGATACACACCTATATATATACACTTGATTTGTAGTATTTCGAGCCAAAATGAGTCGAATACAAACGAACAAATATTTGTTCGTGTTCGGCTCATTAACTTAGCAAACGAGCTGAACACGAGCTTCTCAATGAGCCGAAGATGAGCTGTTCGCGAACAACGAGCCGTTTTGACAGCCCTAGATGCAATGGTTCTTGAAAATTTTCTAATATTAGTAACACACTTATAATATTTTTTTTTTATAATAGGGTTGACAAATGTCATTGAAAGTAAGGCTTGTGTCAATAAATACTACATTAAAAAAAAATAATTTTAAAAATTAAATAATATTCAATTAGAAAATTAAAATTATGTCTGTAAAAGAATTTTTCATTCCCAACCCAAACTCCACTCAGCTAATCCTGCAATCAAATTTACATGAAAATCACTGAAATCATGATAGAATAGATCACTCTCGGCCCAATCCAAAATGGATATGATGATTCAGTTTTAACACACACAAAAAATAAATTAAGTCATTATATTTAGGCTAATTTTGACTCAAATCTAAGCTGAATTCCACTTGAATCCTATATAAACCAACTGAACTGAACATATTTGTGCATGCCAATGTTGATGTCTCAAATTATAGCTGGCCTTTGACTTTTCTGTTTTAAGTTCTCGTCATTAAGTCAACACTTGTTTAAACAAGTCAACCTCAAAAAAATCAAGTAAAATATTATTAAAAATTTTTAAAAACAAAAAACAAAACCATACGCGACTTAAGAGTCTCTCCTGACAGTTACTGGAAAGAATACATGGTATGAATATACCTGCAAAAAACAGAATTTCCAGCCATATACTCAACGATGTCACACAGTATTACAACTACAAGAAAAAAAAATGAATTTTTTTTCATATATTCAAAGAAAAGTATTAAAAGCAGATTGATTTTATATTTCTAAGGCCCAAATTTTCAAAACTATGACCTTTTTAATCAGAAATAAGTCGAACAGAAAACCCAAAATTGAAAGTTTTCAAGGCTGCTGCCTTTTTGCNTTCCACTAAAATATAAAAAACTTTATTATAGACTTATATAAATTATGTTAGTGTATGAAATGTTTCTAGAATAATGTTTGCATAAGTAATAGGTCTTTCGCCTCGCCATTTTGAGTATGAATGAAAAAAATAAAATTCCTCTTCCTTTGTTGTCCGCACAAAGTTTACATTCACCTTTGTGTATTCTCCACACATATACGCGCGCACACACTAAGTTTTTTGTTAGGAAGAGTTTGCAAAACATGCATTTGATGCTTTTTTTTGGCGGTAATTAAGTATTACTGATACTATGACTCATACTTATGTTAGCATTAAAAATCAGCTCAATCCAGCTTGAATATCATCAGGCTTAAGGAGGCATGAACTATTCCAACTTTATTAGCTCATAACACACATTTAGGTGAGCAATAATATAAATCAGTACTTCAACTCCTTGAGATAGTGTTATCCACACCTAAATTCCTAATGTAGACGATGCTCTTTTTTTGACATTATTATATATATACTGATCATGCAATATTAGCCAATAGTATTTTCACATAGATTAGCAAATTCATTCAAGAATGATATGTAGATGACATATAAGATTTTAATAGTAAACTTAATTATAATAATTAATAAAGTTATTCCAATCGATTTTGAAGTAGAGATGATATTTTAATTAATAATTATTTTTTTGTGCTTTAAATGATTATTTAATAATGATTAATATAGAGTATAAAAATGAATAAAAATAAATTAATTATTTGGAATGTGATGCACAATGACATGAGGTTTTTGGCATTTACATGCATGAGAAAATCAATGATACACACCTATATACATACACTTGATTTGTAGTATTTCGAGCCAAAATGAATATTTGTTCGTGTTCCGCTCGTTAACTTAGCGAACGAGCGGAACACGAGCTTCTCAAAGAGCCTAACACGAGCTATTCGCGAACAACGAGCCGTTTTGGCAGCCCTAGATACAGTGGTTCTTGAAAATTTTCTAATATTAGTAACACACTTATAATATTTTTTATTATAATAGGGTTGACAAATGTCATTGAAAGTAATGCTTGTGTCAATAAATACTACATTTCAAAAAAATTAATTTTAAAAATTAAATAATCTTCAATTAGAAAATTAAAATTATGTCTGTAAAAGAATCTTTCATTCCCAACCCAAACTGCACTCAACTAATCCTGCAATCAAATTTACATGAAAATCACTGAAATCATGCTAGATCACTCTCGGCCCAATCCAAAATGGATATGATGATTCAGTTTTAACACACAAAAAAAATAAATTAAGTCATTATATTTAGGCTAATTTTGACTCAAATCTAAGCTGAATTCCACTTGAATCCTATATAAACCAACTGAACTGAACATATTTGTGCATGCCAATGTTGATGTCTCAAATTATAGCTGGCCTTTAACTTTTCTGTTTTAAGTTCACCTCATTAAGTCAACACTGGTTTAAACAAGTCAACCTCAAAAAAATGAAGTAAAATATTATTTAAAAAATTTAAAAACAAAAAACAAAACCATACGCGACTTAAGAGTCTCTCCTGACCGTTACTGGAAAGAATACATGGGTATGAATATACCTGCAAAAAACAGAATTTCCAGCCATATACTCGACGATGTCACACAATATTAAAACTACTTTCATAAATTCAAAGAAAAGTATGAAAAGCAGATTGATTTTATATTTCTAAGGCCCAAATTTTCAAAATTACGACCTTTTTAATCAGAAATAAGTCGAACAGAAAACCCAAAATTGAAAGTTTTCAAGGCTGCTGCCTTTTTGCAGGCTGCATAAAATCAGAACCGTGCTCCTTTTAACTATTTAAGGCAAGATGAACTCTATGACAGGCCAAGCTCCATGACATGATGTTTCCTCTTTAAAAATTGCAGAAACTTAGAAGAAAACCTCATTAGTATCTATCAACTTCTCTCTCAAATTTAAAGCCTGCAATTCCTACATTTTTAAGGAGAAATATTAACATTATTCATGACTACTTTGATCTCAACTGGTATCAGAGAGAACATACATTAAATGCCTGGATTAATAAGCATGAAAATGAAATTAAAATTTATCAGCTTTTCATTTAGGCTGGCAATTGTTTGTTGCTGTTTCCAGTTTCTTGAGAGAAAATATGTAAATTTGTGAATAATTCAAGATTCAAAATATGCAAAGAAATTTTCCAATAATTAAATCAATGCTCCAGACCTTGTTAGACAATCAGCGGCAAGCGATATACTATACTTTTAAATGAAACCTGAATTTTTAATTGAAAATACTACGAGAATTTTCATGTGAGTTTGCAAGGAGAGTAGAAAAGAAGAACCCAACAAGTTTCTGCGTAGACAAACCAAGTTTGCAGCTACAGCTTAATTACGTACGCATAAGAAGCAATACCACCAAGCAGCAGATAAACCAGTGGCGAGAAGACCGTTGTAATTATGCTAAGAAAAAGTTGCAGATAAAACAGTGACAGGAAGATGGTTATGATTATGCTAGAAAGGTACAACATCTTTAGCTTATACAGTAGCCGATAAAAAGTGATACTGTAAGAGAATATAATAAAAGGTGGATTCTATAGACAGAGCACCCAATTCCTATGTATGTACATGTCTAACACGGCCTAGACTTTATTTTTTATATTTATAGCACACAAATCATTCATATTTTAACTTTTAAAAAGTGAAATTCATATTTTCAGGCATGTGAATACATAACAATTAAGTGATACGAATGCATAGCTTCCTTATAAAAGTAGTTTAAAATTTATATAATCCTTATTAAAAAAAAAAGTTTTGTTGAGTGATGTTGAGAAAATTAGGGCGAATAAAAACTAGAACGACACAAATCCAGAAGAACATAGAGATTTAATGAGGTTTGGCCAAGATGCCTACGTCCTCGGGAGCAGAGCGGCAAGTTCTTTTCAATATTCAGAAAAGGGTTCAAAGAAATCAGGAATACCTCCTGGGGTTACTAACATGACTATTTATAACCCCAGGAGTAGACCCTAGACATAATATGTAATTACAACATTACTCCTGTACCAAACCGCGGGACTTTGCCCCCGCACCCCAACCCACTTAACTTCCCAATTTGGACAGATTCTTCAACTCCGCTTCGATCCAGCGTATGTCCCGATATGGAATATGAGTCATACCATAACCAGTGACATATATAAGACTTCTAAAATGAATGTGAGGTCATAATAAAAAGAGAAGGAAATGGTTGTTTTATAATTATGATCATAGTTTTAGCACTTATTCGTAAAAAGAAAAGACAGAAGTATATATCTTACTAATCCACAATCCATTGTCAATCCTAATTCGTATGTATAAATGAGAAGGATAAATAAAAGCAACATCTTCTATAATTTGTTGGTCTTCCGGACCATGTTAATTGTACATCATATCAACACATTTTATATAACAATCCAAAACCTATGCCAGCGTTAAACACTCTTCATTCACATCATAAAATAAAATTCAAATTATTACAATCTTCCTTTTTTTTTTTCATGCACCTATTTATTTCTCTACCATTTATTAAACTCTTCACTTCCTCTCCTTTGTTTTCTTCTTGTACTATCATCTTCTTAAGCTTATATTTTAGAATCCATATGTGCTCATAAATTCTCATTCATTATGACTTATGTTCGTGTAGTCAAAATATAACTTATATTAGAACTGAACATCATGGCTATGCCTGAGGAATCTAATCCATCAAATCTTACTTCTTATGTTCATTTATCGATCTCCGAAATTCATAATCTAATTGTTGAGATAGCCCACATAATAATCCCTTAAATATAAAGCATTACTTTTGTGTGTGTGTGTGTGTGTGTGTGTGTGTGTGTGTGTGTGTGTATATATATATATATATATATATATATATATATATATATATATATATATATATATATATATATACATATATACATATATCTAAAGCACATATATTCATAATGCTCAAAATTAACTTTCATGGGATTCTCATTGCGGATTATGAGGTTTGAAAAAAATTTATCTCGTCCTCAGATAGAGGTTATTCGATTGAAGTAGGTGGGGAGAAAGAAAAAATCGATTGAATTAGAGTAACTACTCTACACATAACCCAAATTTTGCATAACCACTTCTATAAATAAGAGAGGAATTAGGACATAAAAATTAAGAATATTTCAAACATATGAAATATCACTTAATTATATCTCTTTTAATTAAGTTTTATAATAATATAAAAAAGACCATATAATTAGATATCTTCAAATTATATTACCTAATACCAATATTTATAATACGCAATTCCTAATTTACAAACTTTACTAGTTTACATAACAAATTATACTTAATATTTCAGTCAGGAGCACTTGAAGCTACAACCAGTGTGTTGCATAGCTTGCCCCTCACTTCCTTGGTCAGTGACTTCTTCTAAATGGTAGATATTATTGAATTTATCTCAAAATAATGGTGTGGCTCGTTGTTCAAAAATATTCTGTATGAAATTTTGATTCCAGTATATATATATATATNGATGGATGTTTATGAGAGTTGTGATAGAGATAATAAATTGCACGTAGGATGTATGATAATAGAGTAAAGTGTCAAAATAGTCTCCGATTATTTACATAGGATTATTTTAGTCTCATAGTTGATAAAAGTGCAAAAATAGTTTCCTACAATTTTAAAATTGAGTTCTTATAATCATCAATGAAGAATATAATGTCAACTTCTATATAAAGTGTCTAAGACTAATTTGACACTTCTATAGATCTTAGGGCTAAAAGGACTCCATGTAAATAGTCTGAAACTGTATTGGCACTTTCTATGGTAATCTGTAGACGAGTCTATATAGAATAATAGTTGTAGAAAGGACTACTAAGGATGCAAGGAAACGGCTTGTGCCGCTATGGGGGAGTGACAAGCGTGAACCAACACATGTTATTGAGTTACATGTAAGTAGGGATGTGCATTCAACCAATTTAAACAACTTATATAAACAATACCTAATTCATATGCGTTTACGTATCTCAAACCAAAATTACGATTTTTACAAACATATCACCTTACTTATGCTTGAAAATGTAGAATTCACATGTCTACACTATTGAAACATGTGAATGGGGCGTTGTTTGTAAAAATGAAAGTTCTCATGTGAGATGCATAAAATGATAACAATTGTGTGTACCATAAATTCCACTTAAAATAATGTACTTTAATTCATTTTTTTAATTTCATCTTAAAATTTGAAATAACCGTCTATCAAAACAATTGAAAATTAAGTTTGAGTACTCTGTATGTGTGTGCGCGCGCGCGCGTGTGTATATATATATATATATATATATATATATATATATATATATATATATATATATATATATGAAAGGCGTAAGATACGTAAATACATACAAAATTGCATGTCACGTGTGTAAATATGAAAGTTTAGGCTTCAGATATCTAAATACATAAGAATTATGTGCTATATGCAAATGAACCCGGAAAAAAAAAATCGATTTAATTTTTACTGTAGCCCAAGACTAGGGCTGTCAAAACGGCTCGTTGTTTGCGAACAGCTCGTGTTCGGCTCATTAAGAAGCTCGTGTTCGGCTTGTTAATTTCATTCGATAAGTTAACGAGCCGAACACGAACTAAGATGTATTCGTTCGTGTTCGGCTCGTTTTGGCTCGAAATACTATATATATATATATATACATACACTAAGTAATATTTTAAAAAAACTAATTGACTACAAGGCTACAAAGATTTATAATCAATTAAAATATTGATTAGAAAAATAGATAAAAAATTATTAAATTAGATTCAAATGATGTTTTAATATAAATAATAATTTTTAAATCTNACTTAGCGCTCCTAAGGCGGGGAGGTTCAGGAGAAAAGTGATTTTTGGAAATTTCATAATCTTCAATAGTCCGTTTCTCTGTGGAGGAAGCATAAATGTCATTGCTACTGATGAAATCTATCTGTTTTTTAACCTTAGGTTTGGCAAAAGTTATATTANGCTTAGCACTCCGCAGGCGGGGAGGTTCAGGAGAAAAGTGATTTTTGGAAATTTCATAATCTTCAATAGGCCGTTTCTCTGTGGAAGAAGCATAAATGTCATTGCTACTGATGAAATCTATCTGTTTTTTAACCTTAGGTTTGGCAAAAGTTATATTAAAGAAGGGTAAGACCCAACTTTTCAAGGATGGAAGTCCCATGGTTTACAGCGGCGCTGTTGATAGAATAATTGGCCGGCCACCGCCAAAAACTGGTGATGTTGTGTTGGTGGCAGATGGATCAGAGAAACCTATTGGATGGGGTCTATACAATTCAGCATCGATGTTCTGCGTTCGCCTTATGCAGCTAGAAGATGAGGTCATGAGGTAAAAAAGAAAATGCTTTAGATGAAAGTTAACACCTTTTTTATTGAGTTGTTACTCAGAAATAGTTTAACCTTGTGCATGCCTTCCACTCCTCCTACTTGACTTAATAGTTAATAGTGTGCTGAACATGGAGAATTACTTGTCTTAAAGGCTTAACTTTGTGCTAATGCAGCTTTTAAATAACCCTAGTTTCTAACATGCCACAACTTTGTTTATAATTTTGTCATATATGAACAGCATTAGTTGTTAAAGGTTTTATTTGCTGTAATGGTATCAATTAATCTTTTTTTTTTTTTTCTTTCTTTCTCTCAGGGATTCCTCTTGTGCATTAGACATGGAAAAACTGCTCAATAGAAGGTTAGATGATGCCATGAATCTAAGGAGGAGTTTGGGGCTTCCATCAGCTGACACAAATGCATATCGTCTTGTCAATAGTGAAGGGGACAGGTTCGATTCCCCAACCAATCTAAAAAAAAAAAAAGTTATCTTTATCCATCCTTAATCATGTTCAACTTAGGAGTGACTCTCTAATCCAATCTTTGTCACACACCTATCACATTTTCAAATTTCTTGAGGTCGGATCCTTTGCCCCTTTATGGAGCCCGAAAACATTTATAGCTCTCCTGTGGCTGCAACGTATTGGTGGTTAGGGAGACTGAGCTTTGGCCCAAGAGTTACCCTTGTCTGTCTATTAATAAGCTGTAACCAGTGGAGCCTTCTGGATCTTAAAATAGCTGCCATCTTGAATTTAACAATGGTTGCCTTGCTGGCATGCAGATTGTCTGGCCTTATTGTTGATGTTTTTGGTGATATTGCTGTTGTAGCTTCATCTGCTGCTTGGGTTGAGAAATACCGACCTGAAATAGAGTCATGTGTTGGTAGGATTAGCGGAGTAACTTATATTAATTGGAGGCCATCTATTGACATTTTAAAAGAAGAAGGATTGGATGTATCTAACCTCATGAACTTCAAGTCCTGCTCTCATGCGGAAAAAGTTGAGGTGAGAATTAGATATTGAAAATATATTCATGAATTAGTTCTCTTCTTACACGCACACCTTTGGTAGATTGCAAGAATGATTATGTATATGTTTTACAAAATGTAATATAGAACTTAATGAGCAAAGTGCCAAAATAGTACGCTGATTATTTACATGGGCTACTTTAGTCTCGGAGTCTATAAAAATGTCGAATTAGTGATTGTAATATTTTAATATGGGCTGAAATAGTTCTCAAGAAGACTATTTTAGCTGCCATTAGATTTTGAATGATTGATATTTAAAGTGGATTTCAATATTTTGAATGTGAAGGGAATGGAAAATGAACAATTATTTGTTTTCGAAAAGGTAGATAAATGGCGTAAAATATGTTAGTTGAAGTGCTCCTATTATTATAAAAAGATATTCTAACTACATACACTCACATTTATCATCACTGTGTGCAATGGGCTCATTAGCCATCAAATTATTTATGGCTTAATATTTTGTTTGTTTTTCTTCTATCTGACAATGTTATTTACGTTAGTTTGATGAATGTTTAAATATAATGTCCGTTCTCTGGCGATTATATTGTGATTAGAGATGAAGATGTTGCAAATAAATATTTTAAATAGGCGTTCCTTTCCGTTTTAATTTTTTCTTCATGACCTAGTCAACAAATTTTGTAGAAGTTGGTATTTACATGGCTAATTTTGACCTTCTGTTTTCTAATTATATTTTTAACAGCTTTTGCTTGATTCTTATCGTTATACATCTACACCATCTGAAATCACCAGACTTTGTTTTTTTGGTCCAATTTACTTTCATTTCATCATCTACTACAATACCATTTGTTTTAAGTTAAATTAACTTAAAGTGTTCTCCATATGCTAAGCAAACATGCTTAGAACTATGGATGGCTTTTACTATGATATGAATCAGAGCCAAAATTGCGAACAAATTGCAGGAATTATGTTGAAAAACCTAAATTAGGGCTAATTTGATTAACCTTCAAGAAAATAAACAAAAGATACAAGGGGTGGTATACAATTTGAGAGGTAGATCGACTCTCCACAAACTCTAGACACGTCTAGGAACAAGAAGAGATTGGAAACTGCATAAATCCAAACATACTTAATTAGGGGCTTAGCGCCCCACTCAGGGATTGGAATCATTCCAGGCTAGACTTGGGGTTTCCGCCCGCTCTTCTGGGTTGGCCGGCTTAGCCGGCCGGGCCAGGCCGGTTTAGGAGGGACCGGTTTAACATATTATTCCAGTAAAATTTGGAATTCTAAGAATAGTAGGCCTACTTTGGCAGTGAAGGCTGCTCATTTATTTTCTGCAAATGTAAGAAAAAGAAGCTTTATTTTTAATTTGGATTCAAATTGACTTTACAAATGTGTAAGGATATCAATTAACTTGAAACAAATGTTGCAGAATTACATGAAATCGATATCTATCCTTTGGCAGAGATACTTCCTAGCAAATATCTACAGTTTCTTGTGAGATCAAATGCACTAAATTTTTAAGAGTGACTGGATCCCTTATAGCAAACTGGAGAACTAGTTGTTGTTTTCCTGACTTAAGTGTTGTAATTTACTCTTTTACATTAATATTGAGATTGAGAGCGGGCATCAGTTGTCTTTCTCAATTTTCTTGGTGGATGGATAAAATTGGTTGCCATATTTGCAGGATTGCTTTGTTGTCTTATGAAACATGGAGCCAACAGGCTTTGGAGATTATGGGAGGAGGAATTGTAAGAAAAATCAATGCTAATCGAATAAAAATGTGCTCCACTTGTTTTTAATTGATCTTAAAGCTCACTTACAAGATATATTAATAGCCTTCTAAGTCTCTAATATGGAAATCAAGAAATTCACTAAAAAAATTAAATCTAGTATAGGAATATTAAAAAAAAAATTATTCACCGTATATAAGCTATTTGATGTTTTTGTAAAATTCTTTTCACTTTTATTTTATGAATAAAAGGAAAAGTACTTTAGAGAATTTTTCCCCCGGCTTCCTCTCTGACAGGCAGGTAGACCACGCTCGCGTCCTCAACCGCAGTTCTTTCTCTTTCCTGCACCCGTGCTCTCTTGCAGGCTTAACTCCAAGTAATTTAGTGATTAATATTATTTCATGTTTTTTATTATTTCACATTATAGCTACAATGAGTTTACTATAGCTGCAGTAAACCAAGTTTTTCTTTTCCATGTTTGCAATTTGGTAGAGGCTGATTATATTTTTTTTATTATGCACAAATAATTTATTTTTTTTCTTTAATATTTATAGTTCTTATTTTTTTTATACTGTGGGGCCCACGCCCTATGCCTTAGGGCATATGCCTCACCGCATAACATCTGAAATGCCCCGCCCAACTCTAACACCTTTGAAAACATTGATTTTGACTTAATCAAAAATAGATTAAGCTCTAATTTTCTACCTCCACAATCTGGGTGTAAGTCTAATTTTTTTTATTTTAGACCCATTTAGTATTAATTAAGGTCCCATCTTGATATCATAGGTCTTCTTGTTTATTTTAAGCTTGTATTTAGCACATTAGCCTTGATTTGATTAAACTAAGCTACATTTTAAAAGTATGCTTGTTTAGTGTATTTTTTTTTTTTAAAAAAATTAGATTTTTTTTAAAGACTTTCAAAGCATTTAAAAATTGTTTTAAATATTTTAGAAAAAGTTAATCCAAATATATTTTGCTTCTAGTAAAAAACACTATTGAAAGAAAAAAATCTAAAAATAAAAATGATCCCAAATGGTTCCTTAGATTCTACCTTTTTATAGGTAATTGAGAATGGTATATTCTACTCAGTTTCACTAGAGGGCCAGAAAACCGGTTTTTATGCAGATCAACGTGAGAATCGCCGCCTTGTACATTCCATCTCGAAGGGCTGGAGGGTACTCGATGTTTGTTGCTATAGTGGTGGTTTTGCTCTTAACGCAGCAGCAGGATGTGCTGATCATGTTATTGGTAAAAATACCATTTGCTTATAAACAATTTTATTCTACTGTTCATTCCTCCATCTTCTATTTTAGCAGCTTTCATGGCAAATTAGCCTTTTTTTTAAGTTTATTGAAACATATTCTAAATTATCTTCCTTTATGTTAGTTAAATAGTAAAATTTCTTGAACTTAACCATGCATGCTGGAATCTTCTTTTTTAGCATAGGAAAATTAATGCGTCTATTAACATCTGCCTTAGTCCAATAGGCCTTAATTTGATATTATGTCCTTCAATTGATTAAGAGAATATGCAGGAGTCCTCTTCCTCCTCCTCCACTATTTCCCCAGGAGGTGGATCAGAAATGCGCAGGCGTCTTATTGATATAGAACTTAAGGACTTTCTGCATCGCTACTGCTTCCCTTTTTCTTGCCGACCTACTTAGTTTGATTGCTGCTTACAAATGAATACTACAGCCCATACAAGTTCTTCTTAGGTAAAATTATTTTAATTTATATGATGGAATCTTGGCATTTATTCTCATCAACAGAAGCATCACATAAAGCATTAATTTTATATATATATTTTTTCAGTAGTTGGGGGAATTACATACATACCACTAATTTTTTATATATTAACATATCTAACGCATAAATCCTTATATTTACTTATATAACACTCAAATCTCTTAATCACATAAAAAAAAATCACTATAGTATGGATCGTTGGTCTTCTCCTGTAGGAAGCAATTCTGCAGTTGCCCTGGTGTTGTAGCTTCCATAGTTTCCACTGCAGATAGTCCTTGCGAAATGCATGTGGATCATTAGAATTAAGGGAAATTTACGTGCACACCATACGATTCTTATGCATGTACATATCTAACACCTGAACTTTAATATGTACAATTTTAACACCTTGCTGTTGTAAAGTTATGCTAAAAAGGTGCATATGGGTGGTGTAATCATCATGGCCTAATCTTCTATCTAACAATATAAAGAAAGACATGAATGTGATTTCAAACCTGTATGTGAAGATACAAAAGTACATAGTTTATCACCAAGTTGGAAAGACACAAATGAGTAGTTATATTTGCATTTTTTTTGTAATTTTATTAGCATATTTTTAGTGTCCATTATGATTTTTCTACTCGGATCTCGTCTGCTACAATTTCAACAAACTCCCAGCATTATTCCCCTATAGCAGGTGTTTCAGAAAAGCTCGGCCTGCCCACCATGCTAAAAAAGTTGTGTATGAATGGTTTACACCATAGCTTGATACCTTCATCACATTGCAGTAAGAAAAGCATCTATCGGTCTTCAAACTTGCATTAAAAATCACAAGCAAACGATCTTTTTCCAACCTTGCATTAAAAATCAAAAGCACGTACGGGTATTTATTTGGCGGTTCAGCATCCTCCTCTATACCACGCTAAGAAAAACACATACAGGGTTTCACTTGCACGAAAACACCCAAATATAATAGATTTTTCCTGTCGCGTTAAGGAAAGCAGGTACTCGCACTTGAATGTTGTGGCAAGCTCACTCTTTTTCTTTATACCTTCAAGCACGAGTTGCCAGCAATTATGAATGCTCAAAATCACATCGTTTGTTCCAAAATTTGCAGATTGCTGCACTTTTTTATTATGCATATCAACAATTAATTGCATTCCATGCCTTTCAGTGCAGGCCTTGATTCTTCATTGGCTGCCTTGGAACTTGCAGAAGAAAATGTTCATTTAAATAATCTTGATCCAGGCAGAATCTCCTTTTTGAAAGAAGATGCTGCAGAATTTATGAAAATGGCTGCATCCAAAAATGAAATGTGGGATTTAGTCATCCTGGATCCTCCAAAACTAGCACCTCGTAGAAAGGTAAGTTGCTTCTGAGCAACTACGTAACTAAACTTTTGTGAGTAATATCATTTTATTTTTTAAAGATTTTATCCTGTTTTTATACTCTTTAGATTTATTTAGTAACTGATCCAAATTTGTGATATTCATATATTCATTTTCTTCTTTAAAATTCAATGTAAAAGCGGTAATTCAATCCTCATTCTTTCAAGGGCAGGAGCTTCAGTTTGAAATCAGTTTTAAGGCTTGTTCCCTATTTGAGAAATTCTTACGAGTTCTAACATATATACTGAATAGGTATTAATTCTGCAAAAAATTACTGAATAGGTATTAATTCTGCAAAAATTTACTTTGGTAAAGTATATTTGTTTTTTTTTCATAATCAGTTATTGATTGTTCTATGTCTCCTTCTTGCAACATGTAATCAGTCCTAGCAAGCAGGGGTTTGTTTTTTTTTTGGTATTTCAGGCATAACTGTCTTGATTAGTTGGTTCTAACCATTAGCTTTGTTTCTTTGTTTTATTAAACATAATACAATAGAAACATAAAACTGGTTATATTCCTTCCCTTCGTTTATAACGGTCAAATTTTCAGGTTCTGCAAAAAGCATCTGGCATGTATAAGAGTTTGAATTCTCTAGCAATGCAGATCACTAAAAGAGGCGGCCTCCTCATGACTTGTTCTTGTTCTGGAGCTATGACCCAAAGTGGTTTATTTTTACGAACCCTTCAGGCAAGTCATCATAGTCCCACTTGTTTTTGTTTTTTTTTTTTTGCAGCGGGGTGAGCACTTGAACCCATCATCTTAGGATTTTTCGTTTGTTTCCAACCAATGTGCTGCGCATTTGGGCACTCTTATTTGTCTTTGAGCATGAGATTTTAAGATGAGGAGTTTCTTTTCCAGGAAACACTTTCTGAATTGTTTCTGTATCCATACTTGAAAGATTTTTTCTATATGATAGTAGGAAATAGGGGTGAATATTTGGCGGGATCGGTTTTCAAATTGGTCAAATAGATTGCAACTGAAATCCAAATTTTGAAAAATCAAACTAATAAAAATTTTGATAAAACTGTTCCGTTATGAGCAAACCAAAGTTTAGTTATTAGTTGGAGTCATGTTACAAATATATTTAAAAAATTACATATCTTACATGTATAATATTAATTTTTTTTATTGAACTCTCCATTTAATTTTGAAAATTTTCGGTTTTTTTGGTTTATTCTGTTAAGTGAATACTAACCAAGCCTATAATAAAAAATGGATCATTGAAGTTTTTAAAATAATAAGGGGCAATTATATACCAACCACCAAAAACTTGGAATTTATAAATCAAACCACCCTCTTTCATCCATTTTTCAAATTCTCACAAATATAAAAGTTCATGATAAAAACTGAAACCGTATTTTTCATTTTTATTAAATTTTCAATAGTTTTGTCATGGCACGAATAAATACATTAGTTCAACAATTTAAAAAAAATCACTTGGCTGGTTAATTTGTAAATATCAATGTTTCAAGTGGTTTGTATGTAATTATCCCAAATAAAAATTCAAAATGCACTTTTGAAATCAAACCGACCAACCAAATTTATTCAGTTCAGTTTGATTTTTCAGTTTTGATCAAATAATGCACACCCCATAGGAAAGGAAAATTGGCTTAAATTAATCCCACAAGCTTCTTAGATTTAATTTCTATTCCCCATTTCCACAGTACCAACTAAATTGTAACCAACTCTGTTATAGATTCAGTTTTCACAAACACACGAGTTATCTTCATTGAATACGTTCAATGATGGTTTTGCATTGGATGTGTATATGTGAAGAGAAGTATGAAGTATTATGAATTGATACTTTTAATGAGGGTAAATGATCAAAATGATCCTTAGATTTAGGGAAATTTACATACATACCACACAATTCTTATGTATTTATTTATCTAATACCTAATGTCTCTGTACGCTCCAACTAAGCTTGTCAAAAAAAATTTTTCTTTTATTTACTAAAGCAAATATATACTATTCCTAGCTCTCCTAAACATCATCAGAACCTTTTTGAAATTGTGAAAATTAAGTTGTATATAAAATTTACAACCCATATACTGATTGATCAGCACAAATATAGCTATAATGACGATTACATTAAGCACTATTCTACTGGAGCAAAATTGTAATGTAAATTATTATTTAGATAGTATCCTTTATTTAAAAATTTCAATGTAGTTATTACTGCTACTCAGAATATTAGAAGTGCTTTTTCCCCAATAAAGCAGCGGGTTTCTTCACTGAAACAGAGCACATTTTTTAATATATATATATATATATATTTGTATGAATTGGGACATACACTAATGACATTAAAGCATATTATTTGGATTTTTTTTCTTGTTTCCTATCCTCTAAGGATTTAAGATTTATCAAAGACATTGTTATTATTTTTTAATAATTTGTAATTAGGGAGCTGCGACAATGGCGGGTAGAAAGCTTACAGTGCTGCGCCATGCAGGAGCTGCTTGTGATCATCCAATCGATCCATCATACCCAGAAGGTGCTTACCTCACCAATTACTTGCTCAGAGTATTGTGAGAATTTTTTACAAAACTGCATATGCAAGTTAGTTTAGTTTTGTAGATGATGATTATAGCTCTAAAAATAGCAATAGTTTTGTCTTATTTTTTTAAAATTGCGTGAACTCTATTTGATATATAGGCTTTTATTTTTTATTTCTTAATTCATGCATGCTATTGTGTTTTAGTTTTAAACCCAATGATTTTATGATTGGAGATAATGTAATACTGGCATGCATGTTTAAATTTGGCTCAAGATCTCTTGATTTATTTCATTCAATGGTAGATTAAAATTATTAAATAATGTACAATTCAAATATTTGTTTTGGGGCTTTTTCATACACAACACGTAAAATATTGTTATTTATATATCTCAACCCAAATTTTAATATTATGAAATTCGTGGCTTCCGATAACGCTTGTGTCTCCAAGCTCATTAGATCGCCTCTGTCATGAAAAGAGCTTATAAAACCATGGTTCCAACAAAAAACCTCATCCGGTGGAGAGATTACTGCGCCAGGACATCGGACGCAAATATGTGTATGTTGTCAAATTAAAATGGTCCACCTACAAATATGGGGCCCATTGAAATACACATTTTTTTGTTGTTTTTTAAAAGAGAGACCCACCGTCCAAGTGTTCATTTTTAATTGGACATTGGGCGCAAATTTGCATCTGATGTGCTGACCCAATAATTTTTCCCTCCAGTGACGCTAGCGTACAAAGACCTTCAAAACTTCCATCTCATTTCTCCCCGCTCCTACCAAAGCAAAGAGATTGCCTCCAAAACTCCCATTTTTTTTCTCTTTTTGCATCGCTCCTACTGGAGTGACAGGATCGTGGCATACAAAGACCACTGAAACTCCCATCTTCCTCCTACCCCACTTCTACTAAAATCTTTGAGGAGGGCATCCTGCCAAGCAGTAAAAATAGCAACTTAAAACGGTATTTGGTAGCATACTATTAATAGGATTTGGGAATGATTTTAACTTGAATTCAACCAAACACAAAAAAAAAAAAGATGAAAATTAAATCCAAGGCCCTGTTAAATCAATTTTTTTTGCGTTCAGTCACTGTTCATCTCATTCCATCTCTATTGTGATATAAATCAGGATTTAATAAATTTGAATGAGAGATGGATTTAAAGAATTTATTCTGTTGTCGACGAGTCATATCTCCGTTGCAGGATTTATTGAAGTTGCTAACTCGTATTTAATGTAAATCCCGATTGTAGCCAAACAACACCTAAAAATCCTGCATGATCTTAAATCTAGTTTCTCCTCCTGCCAATCAACAAAAATGACACTCTCTAAATTCTACAGGTTATTAAATCCCGTATTTCCTCCATTTTGCCTTAAATTTAGGTTAGGGAATTAAAGAAGTTTAAGCTCTCATAGGTAGAGGGTAGGAGGAAAATCAGGAAAAGGGAGAAAAGCCAGGGTTTCTGATAGAAGCAGGACGTAATTAGGAGAAAGATGGGACTTTTATAAGTCTTTTTCTGCTGCGATCTAGTGATTTTCAAAATTGATTGCAGCTAGGCAGGAGTTTAGAACAAGCATCAATCGGGTTTGGGTTACGAGATACATAAATAACAATGTTTTGCGTGCTATGTTTGTAAAAAACCTAATTTTTAGCTATTATTCATAAATTATGTTTATTGTTTAATGTTATGATTTTATAAAAAAAATGTAATTATGGTTGTGTAATTCCAAAAATTTTTGGCATATATCAGATACGAAGAATCTTGTGCCAAATTTAGTTATTCTGTTTTGTAAAGTAGGATAAATCATTGTGCTGTTCGGAAAGCCTTGGTATTATTGTTATTATTATTATTATTACTGGGGTAAAACTATCTAACTAAAGGTAAAGAATTTATTTAAATTAAGAGTAAGGTGATTTCATTCAAGAGAGGCATTCTAACCAAATAATTCTTATATATTTACATATCTAGCGCCTAAATTTTCTTATTTACATATATAAAACTCAAATCATGCCAACCCACCTTGCCAGACCTTGGCCTAGTTCTAGTGATCGAAAGCTTTGTCCTTCAATCAGGTCATAAGTTCAAGACTTTACATACGCAGTGTGTGTTCTTTAAGAGTGTAAAATAAAAATAAAAATAAAATAAAATACATAACACTTGAATATTTATTATCACATAAAAAATTCTAAGCAAATTACAATGCATCCAAAGTTAGCCGAAGATTCTCAAAAATAAAGGACATATATTTTCTGTAGAAGAAATGGTAAAATTGCACGAATTCTAAGCAAATTACAAATTCACATTTACAACTTATGTCCAAAAAGAGAAAAACAAAGTTGTAAGTTGTAAGTATTGTATACCTTTATGAATTTAGAAATAATATATGAACAAACAAACAGACCACACCAAAATACACAGCCTGCTTCCGGAAAGCCTAGTGAGTTCCAGAATTTGTATTCCATGATAAGAGTGAAGGATCACCAAGTTCCCTGCATCATTTGGAGAAAATAAGAAAAACATTAAAATAAGCATTTTGTTTCCGACATGTTTCTAAGAGCATACAAAAGGAGCATATATTTTTGTAATATAAGAAACAGAAAATTTCCTCAATAGAAGAGCTATGGATGATCCATGAAGATTTTGCATAGAAATTTGGAGAGGAAACTCACCTTGGGTTTACTAAATGTACCACGCTGAAAGCTGTTGCTAGAAAGAAGCACAATCCTCCAACAGAAAGATAAGCAATGCCAAGGAAATTATTTTTTCCTCCAAGCCAAGTTGAGGTTGAAAGCACCAGCTTTTTCTTGCCACCAAAACTGTAAGTGTTGTAGTTGTTTTCTAGCATTACAGTAATGATTTCATTCTTTTTAAGATCAACTTCTATCCTTCCATACAGCTTCCTAAACGTTGGAAGTGCTGCAGTACGCATCCACACAATAAGATCCTCCTGCTCACTCAGCTGTCGAATAAATAATAAATTTATAATAACAACAGTAAGAAATGCAATATGGATAAGGTTGATGTTGAATAAAGAGTTAGAATAAAGCTAGTCTGAGCTTCTGCAAAGTTTGGTGCAGAGAAAAAAAGAAGCAAATTCTATAAATTCAGATGATGCCCTTTAAATTAATAGTTCTGTTTATATGGGAAATATAGCAACGTAAAAGTAGTTAATTTTGGCATTGGGAGTTGAATATGAATGTACCAAAACTTTACGAAGAATTTAATATGCTAAAAAGGGCCGGATATAGGTTCTTAAGTAATGCTGAATACTTGAATTTTGCAAAGGGACTTTGGTTTTTATAAAAAATGAAGTAATAAACTCTATGCATTAAAGGATGCAATATGGAGAGGGGCAACTTAAATTTTTTCATCATTAAAGATGCAACATTATGATTTAAGTAGAAAAATGTCAGCTTCTTGCTTACAGGTCAGATATTAGAAGAAATGAGAGCATATGTTCAATGTAAGATCATTGGAGATGATAAGGTGGGTTCATCTCATGCTTCACAAGTTACATTGATGCCAATTTTTATCATTTCAATATTTAGAGCAAGGCTTCTGTTGAAAAAATGCGCAGTCAAATGGTTAAGAGGAGAATGTTATTTCTCCAAGTTATAGATTTGAGGCACAAAGTTGATCAAGTAAAGATAGGTTCTGAAGTAATGCTGAATATAGAGTGTCATATCTAACATGAAAGGTAGACAAATATATTGATGATCTGTGCAGGAAAGACGAGTCTTGATAGAAATTATTGAATTCCTGACCCTTGATATTAAAGTTGGAACGAATCAATTAGTATTAGGGGGCTATTAATAAAACAAGACATTGGGACGATCAACGTTCATCGGGAGCGATTATGACCAACAAGCTAGGTTACGACTCATTAGAATAAAATTAGTCAAAGCTTATGTAGATATAATTTGACATTCCTAAGACAAAGAAAGGTCAGTTTAAGGATGAATCAGAACTAAATCAGGTCTCTTTGACACTCCTAGAAGAGATATCAACTGAAATCTTCCTTGTCAAAGAATCTAATAGCAAGCTTAACAAGCCATATACTAACTCTGACGCAGGATTGGAAGCAATATCAACTGGCAGAGAGGAAAAATGAACTATAGTTGCTATTGAATGACACAATTGCAAAGACTACAGATAATAGTACTCCAAAAAGAAAGTTTTGAATCACTTCAAATTTTAAATAAAACACTAAGAACAGGCTGTAATGCTGTAAAACACATACAGGTTTCTTAGGATCAAGTGTTCCACCACCTCTCAGAGCTCCACTCTGGAAGTTCTTAGGATATACATCATATCCAAACTTGTGATCTCTGTCACTCTTCCAAGAAATATCCTTCTTGTTCACTGTGAGTGATTCTCCATTGCCATGAGTAAAGCTGTATGTGTCATTGAATAAACTCCAAGCTATAAGTCCACAAGGGACAATTGGAGTTCCATCTGCAGCAGCTTTTTCCGGATCACAACCGCTAGTCTCATAAGCTTTGCTAGCATCCCTCAACTGCTTATCATTTCGGCTCTTTACATACCTGAATGTTATTAGCCATAAGGATTAGACTAATTCCTTTCCGAATCAAACTACTAATTTCACTATTCCTTAATTTAAGTCTGACCTATTAGCATAATAAATGTCATAATGGGCCAAAATAACACAAATGTGATCAATAAGTACCACAGATTTATATTGTTTGTGTACAGAAACTATGCTAGAAACATGACTAACACATGATTACTAATATTTAAATACCAATGGAATGGTATTGAATAGAAGATAATAAGAACAAAAAAAGATAATTTTCTGAATACCTCCGGTGGTTCTGATAGAAGTTGTCAATCTGATAGTATACATATACAGGCTTGTCCATATCCTTGGGTACCTGTAAGAAACAAGATAGTATTATGCATTGTAGAATCTCCTTGCGGAAGATGATTCCTGTTTTACAACCTTGGAAGATTATTATTGTAAATAAAAGTTATCAATTTTCATCTGCAACCCTATTTTCAATAAGTGTAAATAAAAGTTCTATTTTGCATTTACTTTTTCTTTATTTACTTATCCGAATAATTTACAGCTCAATGAATTAAAAAAAAGGGTTTATTGGATCATCACAATAAAACATCAAAGTATATAGTTATATGTCTTGTATAATCATGATAGGCTCACGGCCAAGTAATTTTCTTTCCAAAATAACAATAATTTCTAGGAAGACAATTTGCAAATCTAACCCTGAGCATCCGTGAACAAGTTTTGCTGATGGCAGGATTCTGAATGTACCCAACCTTATCATTAATCATACTGGGAGGTACGCAGGCAGTTTCATACCGATCAACGATTTCAACAACCTACAAAATGGAAAATTTTTCAGAAAACTATCGAATTTAATAAATACATATACAAAAAAAAAAAACTGATAGAAATTGTATGGCTAATAAAACGTTACATCGTTAGAAGCAAGAAGCGAAGCAACGCCAATAGGAATGAAGATTATGCCAACCAAAGTGAACAATGAGATAACCTAAAGAAAACAGTAGGCGCTGCATCAGAAATAATTCTAGTTTGCTTCAACAAAAAAATAAGCATACATGAAACTTACCCATTGTGGGGTGAGAATCGGCTTGCAGGCTGGAAGCTCCTGCTGAGTAAACCTCGAATCTGAAACCAATTCCTAAATAATTGTCAGGGTTAGGAATAGATGAACATAAATGGTAACTAAAACCGAACATTTTGAATAACAAAAAGCTTTGCCAGAGGGCAATGTATCGCATGTCAAGGAGCCAGCAAATCAAGGGAAAAAAAACAAATCCTACAAAACCCAATCAGACATTTACAATGCATGCGAGAAACAACCTTAAAAAGAGGGGAATACAACAAAGAACTGTATATTCGGTTAAAAATCAAGAGGATCATATAAATGAAGCACAGAAAAAAAAGAGAGGAAAAAACATACATTTTGGTCTCTTGGAAGTCTTCCGGTAGGCTGATCCCGGAGTAGGCCTGGCCGCCGAAGCACTGGGATCATTCATCATCGTCTCAGTTGGAAGAATTAAACATTCATCATTGTCTCTTTACCTGAAAACTTTATAGGGGAAAAAGAAAAGGCAGCGGAAGCGATCGCGCAGCTAAAAAGCGGCTGCAGGACGATTCTCTTACCGTGCAGACGTGCTTTTTAAAGCACTAAAAGTTGGTCCCTTCATTCAGATATCTTAATTAAGATTTAAAATATATTAAGAATTTTTTCTTTCTTTTTATTACATAATTATCAATCTTCTAAGCCACAACTAAGGCTCTCAAAACAGTTCATTATTCACAAACAGTTCTTGTTTAGCTCGTTATGTAACTCATGTTTGATTTATTCTCTAAACAAATGAGCCTAATACGAACAAAATTTTGTTCTATCGTGTTCAACTCAACTAATTAAATTATATATATATATTAATTGACTACATAACTATAAAAATTTATAATTAATTAAAATTATTAATTAAAATTATTAATTAAAAATAAAATTAATATATATATTTAATTCTATTTAAATAAATATTTTAAAATAAATAATAAGATTTAAATCTCACCCTAATATTTACATCATACGACTGTGTGACTAGAATTGTCAAAATGACTAATTATTCGTGAACAGCTAGTGTTCAGCTTAATAAGCAAACAAGTCAAACACGAACAAATTTTTTGAGCTCAATGTATAAACAAGTCAAACATGAACAATGATATTTTTTAATAAATCGAGCCCGGACTGACTCAAGCTCAGCTCATTTACACCCCTAAAGGCTATATGTGTGACTAGAGTTGTCAAAACGACTCTCTATTCACAAACAACTCATGTTTAGCTCACTAAACAAACGAGCCAAATACAAACAAAATTTTTGGCATTCGAAATATAAACAAGTCAAACACGAGTTGAGCCTAAACTCGCTCTTGTTCGGCTGGTTAACACCCCTAGCCACAACATTTCTTTTGCTTTTTTTCAAAAAATACTCAGCCGACAAATAACTTGCCATAACTAGACCTGTAAGCATGACAACTACTTAAAAACTTCTTAATTTTATAAAAAACAAAACCACAAATCAGAATTTTAAAAATTAGTTTTCAACAAATAACTACTTGGTGACTTTTACAAGAAGCTACATCTCCAAATAAACCATTAATGAAAATGCTTAGAAATAACTTTTCTAACTAGATATGTTTATGAAAACTATTACAAAAAAAGCTCCAGTCGACCTAGACCATTAATATCATTAATTAAAACCAACAAGTTGATATATAAATGCATGATAAACATTAAATTAGGCAGACAAATTTTAGCTCATTGACAATTATTCAAATGACTATACAGATTTCTAACATTAACAATTCGGCAGAAGTAACTGTAATTCTCTGCTTCAGAGATCAATAACTAAGAGCAAGAGGCCTTCTTTATTTTCACGAATGGATGCTATCTTTAAGCTTCATTTCTCAGTATATGAGAGGAGACTAATGCCCGAATATGTAGCACATTGATTTAAAGAAAAAAGAAGATTTACATAGATACCAAGAAATTCCTACATATTTACTTCTCTAGCACCAAAACTTCAGCTTATGTTTATATATATATACCACCTTTCCTATGCTTAAGAAGATGTATTTCCATCTTTAAAAGTTAAAATTGTGGTATTTTCATGTGATATGAATGATTTGCGTGGTATAAATACATAAAGCAAAGTATAGGTGTTAGAAATGTAAATACAATACCAATTGGGAGGTATATATGTAAATGTCCCAAAAGACAAAGGAGACTTCAAGATTGCTCGGTAGAATGCCTCAAAGCCAAGCACATGGCATGAGATGCGCCAATTGAGACTGAGAGCACTTGATGAGAGCCCAATCGCTGATTATCCACGAGGAATTTAACTTGGACAGGCAATGGCTGCACGTCAGGCAGCCCAGGAACACCCAGCTGAGAGTCTTTTGCATTTCCCCACATGTATAACTCCCCTTTGTCTGATATGTTGACACAGTGGCATTGTCAATTAATAGATTTGGTTTATTAATCATGAAATATTAACATTATATTAAATGAAAAAACACAATAAGACTTGTCATAACAAAAATAAATTTCAAAGAATCCACTTTTCTCAATTGATCCACACACAAGTAATACTTCAATGTCCATAATTGAGATAAAAATTACAAAACAGTCCTGAAACGGGCGATCTGGAGAGTAGGGGTGAGGATTCGGTCAGTTTGGTTAGATCCAGTTTTAAATTGATCAATTTTATTGAAACTAAAATCTAAAATACAAAAAATCGAACCAACTAAAGTAATGATAAAATCAAATCAAAATTTAATTCTGTTTAAATGATATAATTATGAACAAACTAATATTTAATTGTTTGTTGGTATGACTATGAATAAATATTACAATTTACATATCTTATATGTATGCTATCAATTTATTTTCATGGATGTTCACTTTATTTCAATCAAATGTTGCACATATTGTAAACTTTGATTTTTTCAGCTTGTTCGACGTGAAACTAAAATAAAATAAAAAATTTTAATTAACTTTAGTATTTTTTTCGATTAAATGAAAATTAAAACCGAACCAACAACCGGAAATCGAATATTTAAATTTTAAAAACCAAAAATTGAAATGCATTTTTTATACCGAACTAAATTAAGCCAAGCTTATTTGATTCAGTTCGATTTTTTGGTTGACCAAATAATGCACACCCCTACCGAAGAGGGCTGGAAACGAGTGTTTTGAGTTGAGGCCCAAAAAATGGGCAACTTTTAGCATACTTCTAGGAAGAATGGTGTTACGCCCACAGACAGGCTGGGCCAGAAGGGACCAGTCGNTAGGAAGAATGGTGTTACGCCCACAGACAGGCTGGTCCAGAAGGGACCAGTCGATTGCAGCACAACCGGCCCGTTTGTCGCGGGAAGAAGGGAAGGGACTCGAGCGAGGCGTAGAGGAAGGAAAGTAGGTGGTGGGGCCCGGCCCACTCCGGTCATAATCACATATTCAAGGAGGAGAAATTGAGGAGAGTTTGGAGGGAAGTTTAGAAGGAAAGTTTTCAAATGTTGCATGAGGATTCTATGAAAGGGGTAACCTAAGGTTTGTTTTATTTTTCATGCATTACATTGTGGTTGCTGTATTTTCTCCTTTTTGTGACGTTTAAGGTGTAGGAGAGTCTATCTATCTCTCGAAAGTAGATCATTTTTGTATCTTGCTTATTGTTTCTTTCGATTGTTGTAAGAGCAGCCCTGATTTGTGTTTTTCCACCCATCTATCGCGATGTCGTGGTTGTTTGTTCGTTGAATTTGGTGCCTAGACGTATCAAAAGGCTACTAGAAGAAATGGGGGAATGAATAAACCAATCTCACATCAGAAGGGGAGTAAAGGTTAGTGGGTAAGTAAGCAACTAGTGAAAAATGTGAGAATTTTGGTGTAAAGAGCATAGTCTCGATGGGAACAACATAGTTCAGCATGCTTGTGATTGAGCATTTCTTGAGAAGATGACTACTGGGAAAAAGGAAAATCTAGCTTAATATGGGATGGGCTAGAAGTTAAAGTAGGTGCCTCACATAATGTGGGATGAGTCATTACACATACCTCATCACTTAATAACTATAAACCATGCATAGTTATATAAAAGGAAGACAAATTGAATATAATTATAAGAAACCAAAATTCAATTCTGACAATTCCCTCATAAATTCACATAAGCAATATACATGCAATCTCCACCACTATAAGTGAAAAAAAAAAAAAAAAATTGCTGATGCTACCAAAGAATCTTTCTTAGCGGGGGGACTAATACGTCAATGGGACCAATTTTATACAACAACAACAACAAGCCTTTATCCCACTAAGTGAGGTCCACTACATGAATCTTTTTTCTCCATTGCATCCTATTGAGTGTCACATTTTCATTTAGTTCTAATAGATTAGGATAATTTTTTATACAATAAGACCAAATTTTTTTAGGACTATCTTTGTCTTTCTTAACATAAGTTGAATCTAAAACATCTACTCTCCTAACTGGATCATCAGATTGTTGAGGTTTAATGGGACCAAACCATCTATAAGATGACTCTCTCTATTTTTTTCCGTCACAGAAGCAACACCGACTCTATCACGGATATATTTATTTCGCATTGTCTCTAAGTGTAAAGCCACTCATCCACCTAAGCATTCTCATCTCAGCAATACTTAACTTATTTTTATGCTTCTCTTTTAAAGGCCAACATTCAACGCCATAGAGCATTGCAGGTCTCAACGCCATCTTATAAAATTTTCCTTTCAGTCTAAGCGATACTTTTCTATCACAAAATAGGTCTGAAGAAGTCGTCCACTTCAACCAACCAACTTGAATTCTACTAATAACATCCTCATTTATATCACCATCACTTTGAACAATAGACTCGAGATATCTAAAGCGTTCACAACTTTTAATAATTTGATCACCCATAATTACAACTCTGCCACTAGAGTTACAACTACTAAAATTACATTCCATATATTCAATTTTAGTTCTAATCAAACGAAGGCCTTCAGACCCCATGTAAACCTCCATAATTCAAGTTTTTTTTTGAGTTTTTTCTCTGGTCTTATCCACAATAAGGATATCATACACCAAGGTACTTCCTCCTATAAATGACCAATAAGAGCACCCATAACTAAAGCAAAAAGATATGGGCTTAAAGCCGATCCCTGATGTAATCCAACTAAAATAGAAAAATATTTGGTCAATCCTCCTTCTGTACGAACACATGTAATAGCTCTAGTATAAATATCTTTAATGACTTGAATATAAGTCATATCAACAACTTTCTTCTCTAAAACTCTCCAAAGGATATCCCTTGAAACCTTCCGTAAGATTTTTCTAAAACAATGAAAATCATATGTGGATCCTCCTTATTCTCTATGTACTTCTCTATCAAATCTCTCAATAAATGTATAGCTTCCATAGTAGAACTGCCCGTCATAAATCTAAATTGATCATGAGAAAGCTTTGAAATAAGTCTTAATCTATGTTCAATTACCCTCTCCATAATTTTGAAGTATAACACATCAACTTAATTCCTCTATAATTGACACACTCTTGCGCATCCACTTTATTCTTAAAAATGGAGACCAAAATACTCTTCCTCCTCTCCTCAAGCATCTTATTATTTTTAAACTAATATTAAACAGTTTAATAAGTCAAGAAACTCTCAAATCTCCTAAATATTTCCACACTTCAATTGAGATATTATCAAGTCCTATGAACTTTCCATCTTTGAAATATTTAATTATTATTAATGATATTAAGATCACTAAGGTTGATCGCATTTTCAAAAGCTTTATTGAAAAATTTATCAAAATAACTCATCTACCTATGTGGAATATCTTTTTCTAAGAAAAATACTTTTTGTTTTTCATCTTTAATACACTTTACTAGAGTTAAATCTTTACTTTTCTTTTCTCTTTGTTTGACCAGTTTATATATATATTACCATCTTGAAAACTTGAATTTTACTCATCAAAATAATTTTATTAGTGTCTTTTAGGTGGCCCCATCTAATTTTATAAGCTTTTACATTTAAACCAATATTTATAACATAACTTCTAATATTTTTATATTTTCTTGCGCAATATTATTCCACCACCAATCATTTTTATTTACAGAAACTTCACCTTTTGATTCTACAAGTACATCTTTTATCACTTGGTTAATATTATTTGTTACTTTATCCCACATAAAATTTGTTTCTTCATGAACATTCCAAATCTTGAAATCTTGAAGTTTATTCATAAAAAAAATTTTATTTGTTTTTAGGTGCTCACATCTAATTTTATAAACTTTTACATTTAAATTAATTTTTATAACACGACTTCTTATATTTTTATATTTTCTTGCACATTATCATTCCACCTCCAACCATTTTTATTTATAGAAACTTCTCCTTTTTATTCTCCGCGTACAACTTTTATCACTTGTTTAATAGTGTTTGTTAGTTATCTCACATAGAATTGTTTCTTCATGAACATCCCAAATCTTGAAATCTTGAAGTTTACTCGTTATAATAATTTTATTTGTGTCTGTTAGGTGCCCCCATATAAGTTTATAAGCTTTTACATTTAAACCAATTTTTATAACATAAATTCTTATATTTTTATATTTTTTTGCACATTATTATTCCACCATCAACCATTTTTATTTATAGAAACTTCTCCTTTTGATTCTCCAAGTACATCTTTTATCATTTATTTAATAGTGTTTGTTATTTTATCCCACATAGAATTTGCTTTGAACATCCCAAATCTTAAAATCTTGACGCTTGCTCATAAAAATAATTTTATTTGTCTTTTAGGTGCCCACATCTAACTTTATGGCAATGAATCCTAGTATTCTTTGTTTCACAACTCTTCATCTTAAAATCCAGAACTAATAATCGATGTTGAGTACTTAAAATCCTCATTTGGAATGACCTTATAATCTTTACATTCTCCACGATCTCTTCTTTTCATAAGAAAATAATCAATTTGTGTTTTATTAGATTCATTTTTATTAGTAATAATATGTTCATCTCATCTCTTTTCTTGAATAAAATATTAGCAATAACAAAATCATACGCTAAAGCAAAATCTAACATGACTTTATTTTCTTCATTAATCACTTCAAAACCGTAGCCACCATGAATATTTCTAAAATCTTGTACCACTGTACAGACAAGTCCATTTAAATGTCCTCTAATAAATTTTTTTTTCTTTAAAAGGTACCATTTGTATTAAATCTTCTAATTCATTCCAGAATTTTTATTTAAAACCTATATCTAAACCTACTTGAGAAGCACAAGTACTTATAATATTAAAAATCATAGTATCAAAAATAATCTTAACAGCTATAATTCTATTAATTTTTACAAAATTATCTTTCAAACTCTTATTTATAATTACATCTACACCATTTCTAGTGTGACTATTAACTAAATATCAAAGTTTAAAATCTAAGTAATTAATCTCCTTAGCTTTTCTCCAACCTATTTAGTTTCTTAAATATATAAGATATTTATTTTTCAATGAATCTTAATATCAACTAATTTCATTAATTTATCTGTGAGAATACCTATATTTTTAGATTGTCCTAATATTAGTTTTATGGACTAACTTATTTACTCACATCCGTCCGTAAAATGAGAACTCTAGTTTATTTGATACTGCATCCGGGCGTCGGTGTAACAAACCTTGCAAAATTTTCACTGTATTCAAGTCATACAGTGTGTCGCTTCCATGTGATGCCCTAAAATTTACATAATGATCAAAATGATTCATGTCATGATTTTTTGACAAATTTTACGCAGCTTGTCAACTACCAAACGCACCTCTTTACTTTTCACATTCGGGGTTTGGGAATAATTTTATAAACAAATAAAAATAATATAATTGGAAGGGCTACTATGTTGGTTCTATTTTGAAGAGATTAAGAGCGAACAAAGTCCGTTTGCTAATAGCATAAATGAATTATATAGTTTAACAGCATCAAACTATAATGTAAAATTCCAAATTTTTAAGTCGTGGAAACTTCATTTAAAATGCACTTTCTTTATTTAAGAACCTGAATGGGACATAAGTTAATGAAAAAATGTGCTGAATTAAAGCCTCAAAACCCTGAACTCTGTAGAAAGAGGTGTTCGTAGATTAAATTTCTCCTGCAAAGCATGATTGAAATTAACAGTTTTTTTTTTTTTTTTTTCCTTCAAACAAACCTTTACTTTGAAGGTGGTTAATACGACTCAACTATCAAGTTCTAATTCCTAGTTAAGATTAAGACAAGTGCAGATTTAGAGCTTACCTGATGTAAATAAGATTTATAAAACTATAAGATTTGTTTTGATCATATTGACCGTTTGGCAAGATTTAGCATGAAGCCTGTGTAAATCCTGCTACCAAACGCCCCTATATGTTGAATTTTGACAATTTGCATCTCTCGATATAATAGTATCATAAACTAATCAGAATATTGAATACAACTTTCAAGTCATGATATCAAAGATCCATTTGAAAGAATTCTATTTTCAAAACTAGCATTGGCTCTAAGCTGGCCTAACATAAACAATAAACATATAATTGGGGCAAATATAAATTAGAAATTATTGGGAAAAATCAAAACTCATCCTCTTCAAGAAAACAAAATTAGGTTGGGAATGGTCTTACACTTTTTTGAATTGCTTCGAGATGAGCGTAGTGCACAAATAATTAATATTGTGATCATCTCAAAGTCTGATCACTTTTTGGTCAAGATATCTTGATGAAAAATTTTTTCCCTTCATAAATCTGCTGGGCATGCTTGCAGATAGTCATATATGGGTGATGCCTAACGTTTTCTAGAACAATACAGAGCATAAAATTCATGTGAAGTCTCAGAGATAATGTTCCATATATTCCTTTTGCCTTGTACTTTTTATCTCATATATCACAAGCTGACATGCAACATAAGTATTTCTGAAGAATAATCCTTACCGTTAACCGCAGCTGAAGATGAACCACCACATGCAATGTAAGTAATATGCTCCTGAGCTAAAGCCTCAATGAAAGTCGGGACCTTTTGGCTTTTATTGGAGCTATGACCCAACTGACCATGACCTCCATGGCCCCAAGAAAACACTTCACCTTTATCTAAGTACATAACAGAGAGATTCCATTAGGGAAAAATTTAAAAGAGCAAACATTTATTTATTCTTAACGGCTTTCATTTTTTTACCAAGAATACCTCAACATTAGTTTATTTTAGATAATAATGCTCATAGAATAAGGCAGACTACTGAGAACATATAAGGAGCCAGAAATTAGAAATTAGACGTAGACAGAAAATATTACCACAAACTAAAATCTCAGCAGTGAAGTTTTCTTTAACATGATCTCAGGATATTGATAGGAGGAATTCATTAGCAGTTCATTGATTAATTAAAAAGAAATTGAAACTATGGATATTTACTTTAAAGCCTAAAAATTTGTGACGCTAAAAAATTCTGCTTTTAGTGATCTTTGTAATATATTAGATATTAAAAAGGGTAAAAAATATATGCATAAATTAGTCAAACAAAGAAAAAAGAAAAGTAAAGATTTAATTCAAGTATGATGTACTAAAGATGATAAAAAAAATGTTTTTCTTAGAGGATGATATTCAACATAGATGGGTAAGCTATTTTGATTAACTTATTCAAAATATACGATCGATTTTAGTCTTAATATTGTTAAAACATTTTATTTTTACCGTCGCATAAAAAAAAAGAAGTCAATGAGGCTTTAAAGAAAATCTAGGGTGAAAAAATCAGTATGACCTAATGATATCCCAATTGAAGTGCGGAAATATTTAGAAGATTTGATAGTTTCTTGGCTTACTAAACTCTTTAATACTATTTTAAAAACTACAAAAGATGTTTGAGAATGGGAGAAAGAGTACTTTGGTCCCCATTTTAAGAATAAATGAAATGCACAAAAGTGTGCAAATTATAGAAGAATTGAGGATATGCGTCGTACTTTAAAATTATGAGAAGGGGTAATTGTGCATAAGTTAAGATGTAATACAAAGATTTCTCATAATCAGTTTGGACTTATCCCGGAAAGGTCTACTTATGAAAGCTATACATTTATTGAGATGTTTGATGGATAAGTACATCGAGAGTAAGGAGGACCTACATATGATTTTTATTGATTTAGAAAAAGGTTACGATAAGGTTTCAAGTCTTTTGAAGAGTTCTAGTGAAGAAAGATGTTGATATGACTTATATTCAAGTCATTAAAGATATATATCCTAAAGCTGTTATTTGTGTTCGAACAGAAGGAGGATTGACCAATCATTTTCCTATTTCTGTTGAATTACATCAAGGATCGGCTTTAAGACCATATTTTTTTATTTAGTAATGGATGCTCTTACTAGACATTTACAGAAGGATATACCTTGGCGTATGTTTTTCTCTGATGATATCCTTCTTGTGGATAAGATTAGAGAAAGTTGAAGAAAATTTTGAATTATGGAGGTCTAAATTGGACTCTAAAGGCCTTCGTTTGAGTGGAACTAAAACTGAATACATAGAATGTAATTTTAGTAATAGTAGCAATCATTAAAAGAAGTGAACGTTTTAAATTTCTCGTGTCTATTGTTAAAAATTATTGTGATATAGATGGGGATGTTATTAGTAGAATTCAAGTTGGTTAGTCGAAGTGGAGGAATGATTTCGGCCTAATATGTAATAGAAAAGTACCACTTAGACTTCAAGAAAAAAAATTATAAAATGGTGGTGAGACCTGTAATGCGGCACAAAATGTTGGCCTTTAAAAGACAAGCATAAAACAAAGTTAAGGGTTGTTGAGATGAGAATGCTTAGGTGGATGAGTGGCTTGACACTTAAAGACAAAATGTGAAATAAATATATCCATGATAGGATAAGTGTAGTTCAAGTGGTAGACAAGATTAAAGAGAGTCCTCTTATATGGTTTGGTCACATTAAACGTCGACCATATGATGAACCTGTTAGGAGAGTTGATGTTTTAGATTCGACTTAAGTTAAGAAATATATATTGAGAAATTAGGGTGAAGAAAAACATAAATCGATATAAAACCAGAAGAACACAGAGATTTAAGAGGTTCGGCAAAGATGTCTCCGTCCTCGGGAGCAGAGCAACAAATTTTACTATTTCAGAGGAGTCAACTACATACTCATAGGGTTACACATCATATATATAGATAAAACCCACAGATAAAATTACTAACACGCCCTCCCTCCCCCCAACCCACTAAATTCTAAGAGACACTATCTTCATTCCAGGAGACCTCTTCATTCTAAGAGACTCTAAATTCTGGTATATGAGTCATACCTAACAAATTTCGCGACCAGGAACACGCGACAGAAGAAGCTTTCGGCTCGACAATTTCCGCGAGAACGGGCCGAGGCCTTGGATCGCTATAAGGTTGCGTGGAGTTCGAGGAATTTTGGTAGTTTGGGGTTCAGAGCAGGAACAGAGACGAGCGAATGCAAGGCCCAGACAAGCTACTGAAGGAATTCAGGATCGGGGCTTCAGGAGAAGAGGCAGTCGAGAGTTCTCCAGTTTCACAGAGGAGAGGAGTTTGGCCAGCGGGGAGTTCGCAAGTTCGTTTTGCGAACGGATAGTTCGCTGGGAGTTCGCAAATTTGTCATAGAAGGAGTTGCGACAGGTGGAGTTAGGCAGGGTGCAGGCGAAGCGAGCAGGCGCTATTATTCGCGAACAGTGGTTTCGCAGAGGTATTTCACGAAGAGTTTCGCTCATGGGAGGGCAGTTTAGCTGAAGTGTTGATGCGAACAAAAAAGTATTTCGTGTAAAAAATTTGTTTCACGAATCACAGCAGAATTGAGGGAAAATTGCTTCAATTAACAGAGAAAATTTCAGGTTTCTTTGAATTTATTTACGGTGTGATTTTTGTTTCGACACAAGGCAGAAAAAGTTTGCTGCATGATTAATTTCAAATAACAATGTCTGGTGCAAAATTCGAGATAATGAAGTTTAATGGAACCGAGAACTTCAGATTGTGGCAAACTAGATTGAAGGATTTGTTTCCATAACAATAAATTTTGAAGGTTTTGCGAGCTACGAAACTTGATAATATGAAAGATAAAGATTGAGAAGAATTGCAATTACGAGCGGCAACTATCATATGTTTATGTCTGACAGATGAGATTATGTATCATGTTATGAATCTGAAATCTCCAAAAAAAAGTACGGAAGAAATTGGAATCTCAGTTTATGTCCAAATCTCTAACGAATAAATTGTATTTGAAGCAAAGACTGCATGAACTGAAGATGCAGACAGACACTAAACTAGCGCAGCATTTGAATGTCTTCAATCAAATAATCACAGATCTGACATGATTTGATGTGAGTATTGAGGATAAAGATTGAGCATGATTCTATTGTGTTCATTGTTTTCTTCTTATGAACACCTTGTGACTACTTTGACATATGAGAAACAAACTATCAAAGTTGATGAGATTATTGCAGCATTATTGACTCACAACCAGTGGAAGCAGAATGCAGAGGAAAACTTTCATGGCGACAGTTTATATGTTAAGGGTAAGCAAGATTAGGAAGAAAGGAAGACTTACGGAGAGAATACCATATCTCCTTTTCTGGCTTAGCGTGAGGCTTAGGAGAAGAAGACAAAAACGGAGAGAATAAAAATGTTTTTTTATTCTTATTTTACTCTTCTTCTTTACGGCGGTGGAGAAAGCCTGCGGCGGAGAAAATTGGCAGCGTCGAGAAAGAAACAACGGTGAAAGAATACATCGATTTTGTAATTCATTGAAGTTGAGATAAGTGTTTCTTGTAAATTGAAACATTATGGTGTAAATTCCTCAAGTAATAAAATCCTATGCAACTCTGTGGATGTAAGCGATTTGTTGAACCATATAAATATATGTGTTTTTTTCTGGTGTGAATTTTTTCGTTCTACTTTTCACTCGTCGTCGATTATTCTATTTCAAAATCTGATAACAATATAGAGGTAGGCCTAGAAAGACTTGAACATATTTTATAAAAAATAATTTTAATCTATTAGAATTAAATTAAAAAATGGCACTCAATAAGACGCAATGGAGAAAAGGGAATCATGTAGCCAACCCCACTTAGTGGCATAAAGGCGTGTTGTTGTGGTTGTTGGATATTTCCTTTAAAATGAAAGGCTTGTAATGACAAAGTTGATGAGTATATTGAGAAGATGTATGCAGCCTGTCAAATTTGCCTCGAGGAGGTTTTGATCTGCAAAAAACAAACTAGTAATAAATTTTGATTTGATTTAGTTTGCTCACATTTAGCTTGCCTCCATGTTTAATTTTGATTGCTAAAGAGCAAGTTAAACAAAAAACAGATCTGTTATTTCAAGCAAAAAAAAATGAAGGAAAAAATAAACAGCAGTTAGAGTGTATGGTGAGGGCTTTGATCTCACTTCGCAATTTATCATGGCTTCATGTGGAGTTAGAAAATATTGAACTTCAACTTTAGAAAACATTAAACTCAGTAATAAATCGGAAAAAAAGCATTGCGAGAATGCTTTCCAAAAATAAACATTTTTGTTATATGAGAGCAGAATGTTGCGGAGAAGGATAGAAATTGGGGGAAATAGCATTATATTTTTGAGAAAATAGGCGGAAATTAAACATAAATGGATCACCAAACAACTGAACAAACTGAAAAAGCTGCTCATTAAATATACCAGTTAATGCTAGAGAATGGTAACCCCCACTGGCAATCTGAACTATACGAGTATCTTGAACGCTAGGTATTGGCTTCGGTCTCCAATCATCGGCATTATCACCCCTTCCCAGTTCATAATTTGAATTGGCTGCAAAAGAATAACTTAACCAATCAGGCAGAGGAGCAAGCATGTATAAATGAAATATTCAACAGAACCAATGTATCAAGCCAAGTGCCAATTCTTAAGGGCTTGAATGGAAAGTAAAGCACTAGTTTCATGCCCTATGCTAAGACACATTAAAGGGCCACAATACAGCCTACTTAATGATAAAAGATCAAAAGGAAGAGAGTCTAATGAAGAAAATCTCGAGTCAATAGTTTTTAATACAAACTTATCGTAAAATCCAATGTTTAAAATGACGAAATCAAGAATTAGATCATTTGGTCTTAGCAAGAAAGGCACAAGCCTTGAAGCTGAAGTCTCAATGATTCAAACACTAAAAAAAATAAACAGAAAAAAGAAAAAAAAACTCGTAAAATTAGATAAAGGAATTACTTGGTTCATTATCAGTTTATATATATATATATATAAAAGTATGCTTCCTATGGTGTGGACCAAGTACAACAGTAAAAAGTTTTTTTCTATGATCCTTCTTTGGGAAATTCTCATACACAACATTAGGCGATACTCTTGGACCCAGACATGANAAATTATAAGAATGCAAATAAAATTTATTAAATAAATAAATAACAGCAATAAGAAAACTAAATTGTTGGAAATCATATAATTAATTAAGAAAAATTTTAACTTAGGAATGTAATAAATTCCTTGATATGAAGATCCAATTTAGGAATATAATAATTCCCTTGATATAGGGATCTAGTTTATGAATAGAATAATTTCCTTGATATGGGATCTAATTAAGGAAGATAATATTTTAATTTTATTATTTCTTTTTTTCTGGTTTCTATATAATAGTTAGTATGCTTGATGGAAGATAGATCTAAATTTCATTCCACCTTTTTGTTATGGTACTAGAGCCCAAGATTTTCACGCCCTTATGTTTCTTTTTAATTCTTTTATTGTCGACTTATTGTTAGCCTTCAGTCTCAACAAACTTTTTCTTTCTTCGTTTTGTGACAGCCTTCGTAGCTGTCATTTTTTCATTAATTTGCAATATTTAGATTGTTGAAACAAATAACTTTTTCAATCTGATGAAGGAGCGCCAAAAACCCACCTTCCTCCAAGTGAATTGCAAAACTTATACAACCCTTATAGACTTAACGGTCAGAAGTACTTAAAATGGTCTCCGCTAGTCCGTACTTAATTAAAAAGCAAAGGAAAAATTCAACAAATTCTTGATACAGGACCAAAACAAGATGATCTGAATTTTGATACCTAGAATGAAGAGGACTCCATGATTATGTCTTGTTTATGGAGTTCCATGGCGCCAAATTAGTGATAGGTGTATATTTTTCACCTCCACGAAAGATATTTGTGATGCCTTTCACCATACATACTAAGAAGCCTAAGATGTTGCTATTGTATATGAATTCAAAGTAAAGGTCGTTGCTGCAAAGAAGGGCACCAAAACAGTAACAAAATATGTGAATATGCTGCAAAATCTGTGATAAAAACTTGACCATTATAGGGTTCTTGAGACAGTGCCCTGAGAATGTCATGACATTGAAGGAATTTATTAAGAAAGATCGAGTGTATAATTTTTTTGTTGGCCTAAATACAGAATTTGATAAGATTAAACTCTTGACAAGAATGATGTCCCTTTACTAAAAGAGATTATTACCTTAATTCGAAGAGTCATAGAGGAATTATCTTGCATCAGAGACAACTGAAGGATCTCCCATCATTGTACAACAAAACACCAACCAAAATAAAGCCCAAGGAAACATCCCAAAATGACACTCGAGATAATCTTTGATGCACCTACTATAAGAAGCAAAAACATTCCAATAATCGATGTTAGAAGTTGCATGAAAAACCTATTACTTCAAGCCAAGGATGGAGCTAGTGGGGTGATCAAAAATTTCATCAGCAAGCCCATCAAGTCTCCACCACCACGAAACCCACTTTAAAAAATTCAGTCACAAAGAATCCTACAGTGACTACTCACAACCACCTTAATCAGACTGAGATTGAGAAGCTTCAAAGTTCATTGGGATCATTGGAGCAGCCAAGGGACCCTTGTTCATTATCATTCTCTGGCAAGCCTCTCTTAAAGATTACATGCCATTGACTGGTTTATACAAGACTCTTGGACATTGACTCTATAGCCACAGATCATATGACACCTTCCTCGGTCCATTTTACAACATATTTACCTTGTCCTAGCAATAGAAAATTTTTTGTTATTGTTGGTTATGTTACCACAGTGCCTGATGTTGGTAACATTCACTTGAGTTCATCATTATTATTAAAAGGTGTGCTCCATGTTCCTAAATTGTCCACTAATCTTTCATCTATTCACAAACTAACCAATGATATGAATTATAATGTCTTGTTTTATTCATCTTACTATATATTTCAAACTCAAAATTCCGGGAAGGGATTGGACTTGCTAGAGAAAAAGAGTATTTTCCATGAAATTCAAATCAGGCAGGTCAATTGAAAGATACAAGGCAATGTTGGTTGCTAAAGGCTACACAAACATTTGGAGTGAACTATCAAGAGATATTTGCACCAATACCTAAGATGAATGAGTAATGGTTCTTTTGTCTTTGGCTGTAAATTTCAATTGAGATTTACAACAACTTGATGTGAAGATATAAATATAAGAGATTCCACCGTGCTTTGAAGGAGAGATAAAAGGACATAATGTTTGCAGACTGAAAAAGTCATTATATGAACACAAACAACCTCTAAGAGCTTGGTTCGACTAATTTACAAAGTTGATGCTTAATACCGAGTATAAACAAAATCAAGTTTATCAGACAATATTCATCAAAAACACGAGTTTAAGAGGATTTACTGCTCTTCTGGTGTATGTTGATGGTATAATTATTATTATGAATGAAGAGAGAAAAAGAAGCCTTAAAAAACTGTTTGGCAAAGGAACTTGAAATCAATGGCTTGAGAAACTTAATTACTTTCTTGGGATAGAAGTAGCTCAAAATATGTTGTTGACCTCTTAAACGAAACTGGTAAATTAGCGTGTAAACCTGTTTCAACTCTGATTGATCTCAATCACAAACTTGGAAAGACGAATAATGAAAAGGCAGTTAATAAAGAAGGGTCCCATAAATTGGTTGGAAAGTTGGTAAATTTAGCGCACGCTCAACCCGACATTGTCTATATTGTGAGCATTATAAGCTAGTTCATGCACAACCCTAAAGAAAGTCACCTACAAGCTGCAAACCAGAGGATACTTCACTACCTGAAAGCTAATCCACAAAAATGAATTTTATATAGGAAAGGCAAGGAAATGATACTAGAATATTAAAATGATGCATACAACGCAGAATCTTTGGTTCATAAACGTTCCACAATAGATTACTGCATGTTCATCAGTGGTATTTTGGTCATGTTGAGGAGTAAGAAACAAAATGTGGCAGCTAGATCAAGTGCAGAAGCAGAGTTCAAGGCAATGGCTCAAGGTGCTTGTGAGCAACCGTGGTTGAAGATCATCATTGAAAATCTCAAGATAGAATGCAAGAAACCTATGAAACCATATTTAGACAACAAGTTTGCCATCAATATTGATCATAATCTGATACAATATGATAAGACAAATCACATCAAGATTCATAGACAAAAGAAATTAGACAACAAATTGATATGTAATTCATATGTGCCTACAAAGGAATAGCTTCCGAATGTGTTTACAAAAGGGCATAATGTTCATGACTTCTCAACGATTATATACAAGCTGAGAATGAATGAAATCCATTCATTGGCTTGAAAGGGCATGTTGGAAAGCATATCATTAATTTAGGAATGTAATAAATTTTGTGATATGATCATCAAATTTAGGAATAGAATGATTCCCTTGATAAGGGGATCCAATTTAGGAATATAATAAATCCCTAGATATGTGAATTTAAATTAGGAAAATAGTGTTTGAGTTTTATTATTTCCTTTTTTACGGATTTCTATATCTATATCTATATATATATATAAGTTAGTGTGCTTAATGAAAGATAGATCTGAATTTCATTCAATATTTTTTATCATATGCATATAAAGTAACTTCTTTAATTTTTTTTTGGGAAAAAAACATTAACTAATCAGCTTAAGAATGGATGCAATTGCTTACCCACTTACAGACTTATTCTCATTCAAAGCACTCCTTGCTCGCAACTCTCCCCACTCACAACTAGAGTTGCAACGGACCGAGTCAAGCCAAACAGAAGCTTGTTAAAACTCAAGCTCGTTTACTATCAACATGTTTAAGGTTAGTTCGATCTTGACTCTAGCTTCTGAGATACTGTTCATACTCAGTTCATTACAATTCATTATTGTTTGAGCTTGCTTTAACTTAGCTCAAGTTTGGTATTATCGAACAGCTCAGTTAACCTAATCAAGCCACGACTTGTTTAGTATTAATGAGCTGAGCTCAATGTCACGGACTAACTTTCCTTAAGTCACCCGTGCGGCTTTAGCGCTCTTTTTTAGCACTAAATCAGCCTAATCACTCACAACACTGGACTTAGTAGCCCTAAACACTCTTAAGAAGAAAAATAGAGAGAAAGGAATAATTTGCAATTGAATACTAGAATGCTTTGATTCAATGCTTGGGTAATTACAAATGAGGGGAGGAGTTCCTATTTATAGCCTCCTCCATGCCTTTGGCCTTTCATCTAGCCAATGTGGGACTATACAAAGTCCAAGAGAAGCTTCTAGATTACAATATAATATTCTATCTCTTAGACTATTCTAATGTACATAAATAACTCTAGAACATTCTAGGTTATTCTTAGGTCCTCTTTAGAGCTTTTCCTTCTTGCTCTCTCCGGAACGTGGTGGAATCTTCTAGAGCCCCTTTGATGACTCCTCATATTCGGACCTTCTCTAGAATCTTCCATCCTCTGTTCGTCTCGATGATTTCTCGAATGTGGCGGAGCGTGACACACTCCCACACTTAAATCCGCAATGCCCTCATTGCGGCTTCCCCTGCACCTTTGAAACTGCCTCTTCGATTTGCCCCCATACTTGGCAATCTTTGGCTTCTCCTTGATGCAACACGTCTTCCTGGCTGGCGGCTTATCTCTTGCCTCCACCACGTTCCTTGGCATCCCAGCTCTTTGGGATTCTTCTCCTTCATTGTTATGAAGGATAGCCAAGTTGTCCCCCTTGTCCTGTGAAATGCCATCCCTGAACTGGATTGCCGATAGCGTTTTGGATCCTTGCTTGCTTAACCTTATTATCGGTATTGAGCAAGCTAGACTCCCTTCCGTGATGCATAGGCTATTGGCAAATGGCATTGGGAATGCTCTTGTTTGCTCCAAGAAGTTCATTCCCAGGACAGCTTTGTAATCATTCAAAGGAATGACAGAGAAATCAATATTACCTGACCATGCCCCAATGCTGGTCTTGACTCCCTCCTTTAGTCATCTGCAACCCCAATCTCTTTGCTTCATTACTGGAGATGAAGTTGTGGGAAGCTCCCGTATCTACCATTG